>VXAU01002201.1:400-145915 GCA_013399695.1 Formicarius rufipectus | reverse complement strand
CAACCAAACAAAAAAAAAAAAACACAAAAAAAAAAAAAAAAAAGGTAGAGGAAGGAACAGAAGTGTACTTCAAGACCAAAATCTCATCAGACTCAAAATCAGTGTAACTCCCACATTACAACAGTCTAATAGACACAAAGCTGTTCCCTCACCCAAAAGCTAAACACAAAAGTCACGGAAACCCATCATGCCAATTCTGTAGCTGCTTTCCGGAGCAGAATCTCTTTAAATGTCAATGTTCCTTTTGTTCTGTGCACTCTTTATAATGAGTCTATCATCTGTTTGGTAAAAGATCCAATGAAATATGTAATAAGTTTATCTCACCATCTTTCTCTATTGTAAAGCCATATCTCCTCTTTCACTCATTAATTATTGTCTTCCTTTTCCTGTGTCAAATCTGAATCAGAAAATAGGGGCTCGAGACTTACCAGCTTAGCAACTTACCATATATCAGCTGAGCTGTGGTAACTGTCCATGTGCTCCCTCTTAGCCCATAATAAACAAAGTCAGTGTGACTTTGCTGTACACAGACCTGCAGTCAGTGCAATTAACCTCCTTTTACTGCCAGCTAGGCTGACAGTGATAGTGACCATGGCTCAGCTGATGTTCAGTGCTCATATTGCAAGACTTTGCCGTTAAATACCGGGAGCAAAGCTCTACCAGTATAACTGTCTGGAAAGCCACAATGATTTATGTGCTGTCAACATGTAGCAAAAAAAAAGAAAAAGAAAAAAAAAAAGAAAAGATGAAAAAGCAGCACAATTACATGATTATCAGCCAATGCCCCTTGGTTTGCAGTTTTTCAGTCATGAACTGCTCAAATTTTGGATCAAGAAGTGAAGCAATATGTTTCAGAGCTGTGAACAGGGAAAAGTTATATGAGTCTTCTAGCAATTTTAGGCAAATACATCACAGAAGCAGCATGCTTAGCCTTTTTACTGTGCATCTGTCTAAGGTTTCCAGTAAGATTTCCCTGATATATAGTAAGAGTCAAAACTCTAATCTCTTTGAGCTCTTTTTTATTGTCTCCGCAGCACTAACTTTGAAAAATGGCCTTGTCCCCAAAGAACTGCACACACTCCATGTAGGCAAGCTGTTAAAATAAATGCATTACGTAAAAATATTGCAGACAAACTCAGCTCTGAGGGTTTTGGAGCTACAACATATAGATATAAACCAGAGCAGCTAGAGTAGGAATGGAAGTCATACTCCGGGAGAGAAGAAGGGAAGTCCCCTGTCTGGCAATTGCTGCACATGATCTGTGAAATCAATAATTCCTACTCTTCTTTCTCAGGGCTGCATCATTTTAATAAATTACTATTCTCATGTTAATGTCCTTCTGTCTTCCTCCTCACTGACCTCAATACACACCATGCTGATTTATAAAGTTACTCCTTTCACTGGATTTGAGAGCTTTCTGGAAACCTTATTTGTGCTGATCTGCCTGTGAGACATCTGGCTGATTTATAGAAACTAAGACACAGTCAAGCACTGTGTTGGCCACCCTACCTGCATATTGTATTTCCTACACACTGTGTTCCTATCTCTGCCCGTGCCATGGTCTGATTTTTGATTGTATGTTGTTCAAAGAAGAGAGCAAACTTTCTGCCTCTTAGAAAAGCTTCTGAGACTCTCAGGAGTAAAAATGTGCTTTTCCACCTGTATTCCTTGCAAAGCAACAATATCTGTCTAGACACTGCTTGGGGAAATTCAGACAAGGAATAATGTGCAAATGAGAACATGATTCAGTAGTGGGAAAAGACAGACAAATACCAGGTGCCTCAAAGGCTGAATCACAAATGATGGTGAAAAAAATCTAAGAATGCAAGAGATAATGGAGAAACTTGACTAGGCATTTGTCTGTTTATTCCAACAGGATATGCAGATTCCACCCTCATGACATCACTGCATCATCTTGCCTCATCAGTGCCTTGTGACACAACCCCTCTCTGCAGCACTGAGTCAGCATCATTGTGTGATCTCCTCTTGGCCATGCAAGACAGGGTGAAAGTCTGTCCATAATGGTAGAAAGCAGCAACTGACCCCTAAACTCAGGGGATTAAAAAATCCTCAGGGATTTTTAATCCTCAGGGATTAAAAAACTCATGGTCATCTTGTACATACTCCTTCCAGGAAATAACAGAGGCTCAGAAAAATTTACTGTAAAGTGACAGAGCAGTGTGCTATAGGGGAGCTCTCACAGCAGATGGAACAATGACTAATACTGTGTGTTGAAATGAACGACCAGGGAACACATGCACTCAGCTCCTGGAGCTCCAAAAGAAGCAGCCAAGTACATTTTCCCTGTAACCAACAGGTACTGTTGATTTTGCTTGCTGTGCTTTTCTAGAAGTCTGGACCAAGATAATACTTCTTAAAGCACCCCTGGATGTATCTGAGGCCATATTTGATGGGGCCCTGTGCAGCCTGGTCTAGTGGGTGTCATCCTTGCCCATGGTAAGGGGTTTGGAACTGGATGATCTTTAAGACCTTAACCATTCTATGATTCTATTGAAGCATCACACACATGGACTACTAGCTCTCCTCTCCCCCAGGCAGGCAAAAGCTGTTTCCTACTTTGAAAACAAACAAACAAACACCAACCAAACAAAAAACCAAAACAAAAACAAAGAAAAAAACAAAACAACAAAAAAGAAACCTACCAAACAAACAAACAAAACCCACCAAAACCCACCCAATCAAAATCAAAAAAGAAAACAAATGGAAGAGGCCATGTAAAGAGGAGTTTTGTGTTAGAAGAAACCCAGCCACATAAAAACCGAAATACTGGGCCACTATCCCTGAGTTTGGTCTTAAACAGTCCCTGAGTCTTGAAACACAACCCTAAAAACACCTCGTGGTGCACCTAATGGTGTCATTCTGTACAACAAGGTGAGGAGGAAGAGCTCTTCCTGGAAAACCAAGTCCAGAGGCCAGGAAGCTCTTGTATTTGCACATACTAGTCCCTTTTGCTGGGGGATTTAGGTCACAAGAGTGTAGCAAAAGCAGCTCTGAATCACCTGGCTCCTGCACGTGTTGCTCGCAAGTTGTGCAAAGATTTCTGAACTCAACCTTCTTTCGAGACACACCCTTTGTTTGTTACTTTCTCTTAGGGCTTTTTCGCAACCCCATCCACTGCCAACACAAACAATGTTGCAACATCTTCCTCCCATCTGTCTTCCTCTGCTCTTCTCTAAATGTCAACCAGCCACATAGCACTGCTCACTTGCTTAATTGGGCAAAATACCTGCCGTGGCAGCCCTGTGCCTTGACTGCCTTCAGGAGAAAGTTTCTTGGGAATGGTAAGTGACAGAACCTGCAAGTCGGTCTTAGTCACATTGATACCAGATACCAAGAGTCTTGAGCAGGTAGGACACACAGTTGCCTTTGATGAGCAGCCATCAAGGACCTGTAAAGCACCAGGAAAGGTAATTATCAGGGATCACAGAGGCTACTAGAAGTTGTTTATGCAATTGTGGTGCTTTCTACTTCACCGCAGTATGTATCCTGTGCATCGAGGGCAGGGGAGAGGAGGTACTGCCATTTGAATGGCATTTATCAGCTTATGTGAAACAAATTGTGGGACCTGATTCCATTCCTAATAATTAGGATAACTAGAGTAGATCCCTTCTCACTAAAGGGACACCACAACAAACACTCTGTGAGTACTGTCTGTAAGCAGGTAGGAAACACAGGCACCTTGGAGACCCTTTTAACTCCCAAATCTTGTCCACACTAGAAAGTAGATGTATAATGCACTGAAGAGGGGATATCTAGCAAGCTCAGGAAAACGGAGGGTGCCTGGTGCCTACACTCAGCCCCTCTAAACAACCACTACAACTGAGAGACCCATACAGCTGCCCCAGGACTCCCCACATATGGTGTGGAATATGTGTTTGCCTCTTCCACATTTTTGGCATGGCCTGCTGCTTGCTCAGAGTTGTTCCGTGCGTGGGATGGGACAACATCCTGTTATCCTCCTACCTGATGGGTGCACTTAGTGTGCTGGACTGTCATTAGCCACCCGAGCCCCTGCCCATCCTGGCACACCAGCAGCCAGGCTGTGGGCGGTGCTGCTCACCAGCTGGAGGCAGTTGCTTTTATCAGTAACCTTGATCAGGGGGATTTTCTCTTATTTCATTTTCAAGCTTCCTTCAGCCTCGGATTTGCATAAGATCTTGGGTTAGGACTAATCTGATCCCAGGTTGAGAACATTGCATCAGGCCCAGTGAATCCTCCATCACAAACTGTCTCCTGACAGGGTGTGTTGGCACTGGAAAAAAGAATCATTCAGGGACAAACGGTGGCTTGAATTTTCCTTAGTAATAGGAGGTGCCTGGCTTTGTATCTCATTTAAACTCCTGTGCTACGTGGCAACTCCCAGTCAAGTCTCTATTTGTTTACAGCCCTCGTAGCCAGGTGCTTTCCATGTTCACTCCAGGTTGCTGAAACGAGAAGCATGTCCACCCTCTAGGGCTTGCCAGCAGCTGTTGACTAATATAAGTACATTGCCCTTGGTGACAGAAGGGAGCACCTTGGTTTATCTATGCATTCCCTGGCTAGCAGCAGAGGTGGGGAAAGAGGCATGTCTCACTGAATATTTAAGAGTACCAATTCAAGTCTTTGGTCATACTGATAGATGTAAATATGTATGTGGTCATTCATATTGAGGTGCTAAAGATAACAGGTTGCAACTGTAGTCATGATACCTTGTGAAGTGTTGTTCACTATGGACATGTGGCTGATTGACTTCTCTAGGTCCCACTGGACTAAATCCATGAACATGCCCATGTAAGTGAGGGTTTCCCATAATGTTTTCACTGGGTAAAATGAACAGAGCAGAAGCTCAGCAGTGACAGGTGTTTGATACAGCAATCTGTCCTTTTTACCTTTCCTTCATCATTTTATGGCCAAAAAGATGGCCTGCACTCTTTCCATGCTGCCAGATTCCCTTGTTTCAAGAGCTACTCAGCATCCTAATCTGGAGCTGCTTTTTATAAAATATAGGCACAGGCATGTACTACTGCAGGATGTAATATATGAACATGAGGTTGTGAATGACACTGGGGTATGGACTACCTCATGGTTCCAAATCCCTCAAGACAGTGCTGATCTTCTGTAATACATTGATTATCTTGCTGCAATATAAAAAGATATACTTCCTGCTAAAAAGGGTGTGCTCCACTTGCCAGCTAGATGCAATCTAGATTTGTCTCTGTCATTCCAGTATCCAGCACTTGGCAAGCCAAATCCTTACAAGCTCTGAAACTGAAGACAGAAAAATGGCCAGAGGAATAGTGCTGATTGGGTTAGAGGTGCTTGTACAGGCAAAGAAAGCAGCTATCCGGCCCATGAGCCATCCTCCAGCTCAACAGGTGCATCCTTGGCAGTTCAATCACAGATGTACCATTGGCTGGAAATGTCAGTATTTCTGACATTAGAGGTTACACAGGCTCAGCCCAGATGCCACATGATGAAACTAAATGTGCAATTGTAGTGATGGGTGAAAAATCCAGTGCTTTGTTTTATTTGAGCAGTGCTCAAAAGCCACAAGATCCTGCTTAGAGCATCCAAAAATTAAAATACCCTGTACTTTGCCCATTTACAAGCAACCCAGTGGCTCTGCTTCACACTAGGATGTCCATTTCATTACACCATATTTATTGGAATGATAGGAAAAGAGAGAAAAAAATGGCAATTTTTTTTTAACCTTCTTCTACTCTAAAGTCCAGAAATTTTATCATTCTGTTAGGAGCTTTCCCACCATGCTACTGAGATTAGCTTTCTGTACATGTTTGAAGTGAAGATTTTACTTCATTGAGAAGTTTTCTATTTTTTTCAGGGGTGTTTTGTCCTAATGACAATGTTGGGTCATGCCAACCACCGCGTGAACTTCTCAGTTACACAGCTGCAGCCCCACCTTTCTCCAAAGAAACACTGAGAGCATTCCTCCCCCTCACAGACAAAGAGGGTGAGCTCTTTGCCCAGAACAACAGAGGCTTTCCTGGTAGCAAATACCTATTCATATAGTCACCCAAAGGAGAAGACATGTTGGTGACAAGTCTTTTGCTTTTTTTGTTCTTTCCATGAGGAAGGGTGCTGATTCCTACCCAACTTCTGTTTGTTTTTTTTTTTTGTTGGGGCTTTTCAGTGTTTTGTTTGTTTGTTTTTGTTCTTTTATGTCTTTTCATCACCAGATAAAGGGTACTAAATTTCTGCTGAACCCAGATGATGGTGGAAGGATGACACTTTGCTGTTCCCTCTTCTGCAAAGTTACCTCCTGAAGTGGTGCCTTGTGTTGTTGGCCGTACATCGCACTATGGCTTTGCAGTGCTGTGTCCTCTGAGCTGGCTCAGGGAGCTGGACTGTCCCACACTGCACACTCTTGTACACTGAGCAAATAAAGTAAATGAAGAAAAGGGTTTGACAGCTTCACAGTTGTAGTGTGATGACTGTATATGGTGATAAATGAGTAAAGAATATTTAAGAGTGCCTTCCCTCTGAGAATCAGGCTAGTAGTAATTAAACTTTTTTAAACCCCATTTATAAAGTCAATTGCATTTGGGTAAACTGAGTCATAGAGATTTTTCTTTTGGGATAAGTATAAGACAGAGTCCCAGTTCTCAGTCTTCAACCTTCCTTCTCCATGAGGACATAAAGAGAATTTGGCTTCAGAAAATATAGTCAGTGTTTACATTTTATTGAACCACTAGACATTGCTGTTGGCCACAGCACAACAGTGCAGCAAAGAGAGCCTTTCATTTGTCCATGCTTGGCAAGAAGTGTCATTCTTTGGTTACTCAGCTGAAGTTGACAAGTTGCCCAGTATTTTTATTATCAGGTTGTCAGCTTAATCTCACTACTGCCCTCTTAATTTATTATTTTGCATTTCAAAATCACAGGTGTGACTCATTGCACAGCCAGAGGTTATAATGAAGTATCCCACTCATCTTTTAGCTCACCCTTTGTTCAAGACAATGCAGATTGCGGAAGGTTTCTGAAGAGGCAAGAGGATTGCAAAAGAGATGAAGACTTCTCTTTTATCTGACTTCTGTGTGGGCAGTGAAACTACCTGATATGAAACCAGCTGGGTGCAAAGGTGGGCATGGATGTTCATTTGTCATTATGTCGAGGGTTGTAACTCAGAGGATACAGCAGCTGTCACTGAAGATAGGCACTCAAACTTAAATCACCTTACCCTGAGGATGAGTCCAAAGAGAGAGTCCTAGGATAACACGCTTCTTCCAAGATTTCCTCTGTGCTTTAGTTTCCAACAGGGTAGAAGATGAAAACCAAGGAGGCAGCTTTTCAATTAAAAAATCTTATTCTCTTCATCCTTATGATTTAAATTTGGAAGTGACTTTAAGTTCAAGATTTTGAGGTATTTGTTCTCCTAGTATTGTGTAAATAAGAATCCTGTTGCATTAGGGTTATTGAAATAGAAATATATGTTTCTTAGCATAAAGTGATGCATCATCCATCTCTTAGGACTATCTGAGAGAATACTGGAAAGAGGGAAGATGGAGCACAGGTCTATTGGAAAGAGTGTCTTGCTGATGACTATGAAAATTATGTGGAAATCGTGAACTGAAGATTTTTCTGTATTGGAAAATTCATGAAAAGCTTCCTGGTATCAACAGCTCATGTGAAGTAGAGGAAGAGATGCTTTAATCACAGAAGCGTGTCCAAATCCAGAGCTTTTCTGAATCAATGTACCCTTTTAATTGGTTTTTACACATCTGGACCTGGAGCAGAGATGCTGAATTCATGTTACACATAAACAAAGCAAACCACATAAACTTGAGGAGATATAAACACAATTTGTTCCTAGCAGAAGGAACTTCCAAAGCCACCCAACCCAGTGTCCTGACAACTCTTGTCTCCCTCCCCAGGGGAAAAGATGCATGTCCTGTGTCCAGTCCAGGTACTCTGGAAAAGCGACAGGCAGGAGTAGAGTTATTGGGGTACTTGCTTTTTTTTAAAGCTGCAACCTAGATCAGTGGCAATGCCAAAAGTGTTCCTGGTCTGCTCTGTCTCACTACTGGAGGAGGAACTGTGGCTCAAAGACTGTCCATTTGCAACAGGGAAAACTACACCAAGAGCACTTGTTCAGCTCTGCCATATCCAATTTCTGTCAAGTATAGAATAATAGCTATCCAGCGAGCTGGGGCATGCTTTACCAGCATCAATAGAATTGTGTTTCAGAGCATCCCTCGAGGTAGCAAAGAATTATCCCCATTTTATAAATGAGGTAACTCAGGCACAGGGATTAAAGCCAAAGTGTTCCAAACCGGCAGCCTACTGCTAGGTACCTACACCCATATTTACGCAACTCGTGGCCTGATTTTCAGAAGGGCAGGGCAATGAAAATTTTGGCCTGAGGGATTTGTTCACACACAGTTTACTGGTAACAACGCCCAGAATGGAAACCTGGTCTCTGCTACCTGTCTTACACGTTAACCACTAAAAACATCCTTTCTGACACTAGCCAACAGCTGGCGAAGGTTTCTGAGTGGTTGCCTACATGCTCGCACATTTTAAAGAGCAGCAGCAGGAGTAGAACAGGTAAGATTTCATTGCCTCCCTCTCAGCTCTTCTGAGCCCAGGCAGCTTTGGTTGACTTGCAGTGCTTTGCTAAACCAGCAAGTCTGGTGTGCAAACATCTGTTCTGCCTCACAGATGGCATCCTCCTCCCATCCTCTCCCCACACCAGGGTACCTCAACTGACAGAGCAATTCCAGTACAGAACCACTAACAGACCAGTAGAAGAAGGGAGGAAACTGGCCATTGCTCAAAGCACAAGCACAAACAAGAGTGAGTTAATCCAAGTGCCCCTTCACCTCTCTCCTGTGCTTTCTTTCTGGTCTTTAACTGAGCTTCAGAATGTGTCCTGATTTATGGGAAACTCTGGGAAAGCAAGAAAATACAGTGACAAACCTCCTCCCTTACTAACAACCAGCAAAACCCAGGAGACAGAGCACTTACTGGCTGACTACAATAGAGCTTTGCAAGTCTCCCTGCTAAAATAATCCCTGGTAGGTGCTAACATTATGCTTGTCTTAGCTCCTTAGAGAGCCTTGCTGTCTCGAGATATGTACTTGAAAAACAGCACTGGTGTTCCAGTGCTTCCATCTGAGGGAAGGAGGACAAAGGATCTTGGCTGTCTCTGTGGAATGGTCACTGGTCAGGTCACCTCAAGCCTGACCTGCAATACCAAGTGCATGCTGCAAATTCATTGTTGTCAGCCCCTGTGTCTTGTCTCATCTGCTGTGGAGTCCCAGCCACCTCTTACCTCTTCTTTTCCTTCCTTCAGGCCATGTCCTGCTCACCAGGCTCCTTCTCAGCTGCTCTGTAGCATCTCCCCACCCAGAGGGAAGACTGGCAAAAGCAGGTGACAACCTCCAGAAAAGGTTAAGGCTGGAAAAGAAGGAAGGGTCAGCTCAATCAGGTCAGCTCATCCAACCAACTACTGCTGTAATGCCTCTGCCTCATGTCACTGCACTGTTCTGCCTGTGCACTGGATGCCACTGTAAGGGCAGCAACCTTCACCCTGTCCCCATGGTCCTGTCAGCCTGCAGCATCTAGTCAGGGAGATAGGGAAAAGGTGCAAGGAGGAAGCAGCTCATCATGACAATCTACCAGAACTGTTTCCAGATCTTTCTTTTCATCTGTGTCTGCTGGGAACATGGACTTTGAGATAGACTTTACTCCTACTGAAGTTTGGAAGTGCAAACTTGGCACCCCCTCGTTTCTTCAGAAGAAAGCTGAGAGTCAGATCTGAATCAATTCTTATCCTGCAAGTCATCTCCATGGCAAACCCAGAAGTCTTGGGAAGTAGGTTGTGAAATGGCCCCAGTCCCTTCAGCCCAGATCTCAGGTGCCTCTTTTGTGATGGAAGCAATTGAATCTCACCAATCTGTCAGCAACCAGGAGGAAGCCAGGGAACACATGCCTCCTATTCAATAAAAGTTGGTGCTGCACTTTATACAGCACCCAGTGCATTATTCTGTGGTGAAAACAAACCCTATTCTTCTCTTCCAGATAAACACACTTTGTCCTATAAAGAGCAGCATTTCTGACTGTTCAGCAGCAGCCAAACTCATGATGGGAAAAATAACAGGTGTTTGTAAGGCACTCCCTCTTTGTTCATAGTGCTTAAAATAATTGCTTTAAAAAATCCAACAGAGATTAAATTTTCTATGCTCCCACATTTAAAAATACAAAACAAAAAAATAAAAAAAAACAAAACTGAACTTGGCTCATGGTAGTTGAAGGCAATTCATTATGAAAGGGATTTTCTTTCTGTTGTGGTAGTAAAGAAACTGACTTATGAAAGCTCCAGAGGAGCAGAATTCCTGCCTAGAATGAACACTTCCCTGTGTTTTTCATCGAGCTCTCCAGGTGGAAGCTTTTGTTAACAAAACATGTAATTTTATTGTCAAAATAGGATGAGCAGGGATTAAGCTCCTCCAGTCAGTTCCCATCATTGGCCATCTCCATCACTCTGCCTTTTAGAAAGCAACGATAGCCTTGGGCTGGTTTATGCCCTTCCCTTGTGTTCTGATGGTGGAGCAGGAGATGAGTGCACAGCCCCAGGGAGGAAAGTATGTCTCAAAGGCAAAAACCTTTCTTCAATCACTGCTTGCTTCTCCAGGAAATAACTGGCAGTGAATCTTGATCAATAGAGCACTTTCCAGCACAATGGGCTGTCACGTTGTGCTGGGGGAAGAGGATAGAGACTTGGTGTCTCCGTCCTCTATCTCCATGCTTGCTTACGGCACAAATAGGGGACATCCCTGAGTCCCTCAAGGGATGAGGGGACACTCAGTGATGATAAAGCTGCATGGCATCTCAGTGCATGGCTACTGCAGGGTTTTGGCCCTAGGAGACTTCATAGTGGTGGCCAGGGGTAAAGTTCCTGCAGGACCCACTCAAGAGAATACAGTATTATTCCTGAGAGCTACAGGCTTCATGAGACAATGACTGTGGTGGCCCTCTGTCCTCAGGACTTTCCCTTCCTACAGGACATGGCTTTCCTTGAGTGTGGCCATCGGCAAACTGTTGGGATGCATCCCAGATGCTTGATAGTTTGCTGGGAACATGGAGAGGACCTGGAGCAATAGGAGTCCACCTAGCATCATCCCAGTCCTGTGCTAACCTCCAGCTGCTGCTCCTGGTGTCTCCTGGGCTGCCAGCCAGGTCATGGGTGGATGCAGACACAGCTTACCCCCTTGTCTCCAGTTTGGGGCCAAGAGCCTCAATGCAGTCATCCCAACAGATAGGAATAAAACACAACCATATTTTAGCATTTGTTGTTCTCACAAAGGTGCAGGAGTGGCCACACAACTCAAACCCTCTCCCTGGGAGGGCTCACTTGTGTCCAAGCAGTGGACATGAGAGACAGACCAGATGTGGTTTGTGCAGACAAGGGGCAGAGTAGCGATGTGGCCTATAGTGGGGACATGGCTCACAGCTCTGCAGTTATTATCCATGTCACAGCAGCATTCCCAGCTGAGACCAGGCTGACATGGTACCATCAGGCTTGTCACATGCAGCAGCCTCTGGCCTGAGTGAAAAAGACAGATGAAAACCAGAAAGAGAAACAGAGGCACAGGAGAGAGCAGTAATTTCCCAGGGGTCAGGCAACAGAGCACCAGTTGCTGCCAGCACAGTTTGGGTCAATGTGGGGCTCAGGGAGGCATCCACTGCCACACGAGGTGCAGCAGCACCATGCCCTGCTGCACAGGGGCTCCTCAGAGAACAAATTGGATGAGTCTGACCACAGGCTTGAGTAGGGCATTCCCAAAGGCAAAGAGGAGAAGATGAAAGAAGGCAGCTGCAGTACAGGGCAGGGCAAGATGAAAGAGGTTTGGAGGCAGTAGGAGCAGAGAGAAGGGACTGACTCAACAAGCAGAGCCAGAGGCAGTGACAGCTGCTGTGCACGGAGCCGCTCCAGAGTCAGACAAAAAGTAGTGCTGCAGTGAAGGCACAGAGTCCGAGAGGGCAGGCAGCACAGTCAAACACAGCCTGAGCCAAGCAAGACTGAAGATGTCTGAGCAATAAAGGATCTCAAACTGCTCGAGTGCCATCCATCAGAGGCCTGTGGGGCAAGGCAGGGCTTTATGTACACAAGTGAAGTACAACCAAGTCCTGAGTAGCTGGTGCATTGGCCTGAGCAAAAGGCACAGAGATGGGAAGAATAGAATAGAATAGAATAGAATAGAATAGAATAGAATAGAATAGAATAGAATAGAATAGAATAGAATAGAATAGAATAGAATAGAATAGAATAGAATAGAATAGAATAGAACAGAACTGTTCAGGGGTTGGAAAGAGCTGCAAAGATCATTGAGTCCAACTGTTAATCTAACACTGCCAGGCCCACCACAAAACCATGTCTCTAAGCACCATATCTATACATTTTCTGATCACTTCCAAGGACAGTGATCCCACCACTTCCATGAGCAGCCTGTTCCAACACTTGACAATCCTTTCAGTGAAGAAATGTTTCCTAATATCCAATTTCAATCTTCCTTAGCATGACTTGAAGCCATTTTCTCTGTTACCTGGGAGAAAAGACCAATGCCCACTTCTCTCCAACCTCCAGTAGTTGTAGAGAGCAGTAAGGTCCTCCCAGACTAAGCAAGCCTGGCTCTCTCAGCTTCTCCTCATAATACTTGTGCTCCAATAAGCCAAGTGTTGTTCTAAGCAGCCAGAAGCAGCAAATGCCCTTTCTTGAGCAGTCTTCAAGAAGAAATTGAAAAGCAAAGCTTGTCCCTTTGCTTTGGTGCCAGTCAGGCACCAAAACCCATGAAACTTTATTCAAGATGGTAAGACCCACACAAAGAAGTGGCATTTCCAAGGTACCCAGTGCCCTTTAAGCATCCACCTGGGATATATCTGTCAGCATGGCCCTGAAGCAGATGTACATGCCTGAACTTCGTTTGCAGCACAGCCAGCCACCAGCCTTGTGCAGCATTTCATCTCCACTGGAGCGATACTGGTGACTCAGCGCTTCCCCTGCAAGGCGCTTGGGAGAGCCTCACTCCGGAGAGGGGATTATAGCAGCAATCCGAGTATAATAATGGTGTGGCTGAGCAGCAGGGATTTATGAACAGGCAGGGAAAATAAGAATTATAGGTGTCCAGTCCCTATGACAGAACCATCATATATTTCCTCTAACAAAGCGTGTGACAACAGCTCCATAAATCCACATAGTAACAGAAGCAAGTGCCAACTCGTCATTGCAGCTATTTAAGGAGCCAAGTAACACTCTGTGCTTATTGCAGAAGTTCACAGTTAGTTAAAAATAAGTTTTAAAAAAAGCCAGTTTTAGTCTGGGGCTGAATAAGGCTTTTTACTCATGATGCCCAGCATTGTGTTCTCTTTTTATGCCTACACAGATTCACCTTTGCGACATTTGGTGTTTGGCACTGCCAGCTTCCTTACTGAAGAAGCTTAACTTGGGATGTGCCATAATCAATTGTAAAACTTAGCAGTGACTAAGAAATTCTTGATCCTTTTCAATACCAGCAACTCTGAGACGTGCTTTCTTTATCTGCAACCCATTAAATGCCTAAGGAGAGCTTTCTTCAGATGTAATTGCTGAAGAAAATAAACCAAACATCCACAATATGCTGAATAGGTTTTTTTAATGCTGTCTCATGATAGATTATTTGCAGTACCTGTCAGCTAATGTGCTGCTTTCATTGCTAATTTAACACTTTTTCCTAAAGAAAGAAGGGGGAAAGGGTGAAAACAACTCTTCACAGTGAACTGCAAATCAAAAAATAGCTGTACATTTTGTTGTCACTTCTGCTACTCTGTTTTATGACTTATAAAGAGCTCACTTTAAAATGAAAAACCTACCCTTTAAACATGAGAAATATCAAGTTTCTCTGAATCCTGTGGCTTTTTTCTTTTCTTCTTGAAGCTTTGGGCAAAATTTGAAAGAAACATCTCAGCTAGAAAGAAAAGCTGGAATTTTTTAGGTTAAGGCTTAATTTCAGTAGTAGTTGGAATGTAATTTTCTTATAAGAAAAAAAAATGGAATCTCAGTGAAAAACTGAAAGATAGGAAATGGAAATTAAAGCTTGCTGTCTCTGGAGTTGAAACTCTAGGACACTTAGCTCCATTCTCCCCCAGAGCCTTCTGTCCCACTCATCATGCCCACTCCTGCCAATTAATCCCATTTTTCTGGGAGCCCTTCCTGGAATTAAGACAGCAGGTGGGAAACCCATCCTCAGAGTCTGTTGAGGACTTGGTGTGTGTGAGCTTAAAGTTTGCTGAGGCATATCCTGTGACATTTTCCCAGGTTCAAAATTATTCAGATTAACAAAGAAAGAGGAGATTCTTGTTTGGTTGGTTTAGTGAGAAGTTGACGTTTTGTACTGAAATGACATAACTTTGGAGTTAAAAAATAAGGTTACTCAAGAGCCAGAATTAAAACAGAGGTGTTGAATGGAAAATTTTCAGCCAGCCCAGCTAAGATCCCTTCATTATCTTCAAGTTTGGAAGAACTGCTGCCCGGCCTTCTGTGATGGCTGGTGTCACATTGCATGCTCCTACAAAGGCAGCAGATTGCTTATGTATTAGTTCTTTTGCATAGTAGCAGCAGTTATAGGGAGCTTCAGTGGTTTTGTATTTTCGCTGTCTTTTTTTTTTGGTGTGTGTGAGTTTATTTTTTTACACACATTGTTTGCTGCTAACAAACTCAGGAAGGAAATTTACAGTCCTGAATGGGGAGTGAGGTCTGTGAGATGTCCCCAGCAGGACTGTGCTGCTGAACCTTGTGGTGACTCAGTCGGCACAGGAAACGTTTGTTCTGAGCAGCCCCATCTTCTGTCTGTCTTTTCTTTTTCCTCTCTTTTTCTTGCAGTGTTTCACTGCCTTCTGTGTGCAAGATGGTTTTCCAGCAATAAATGACATTATATGGACAACGTGCTTGAGCAAAAAGTCTTGGGAAGAGGACCATCAGCTTTTGTCGCAGGGAATCTACTATTCTTGGTTGGATGCTATCATACTGGTTATGCTGAATTAAATGCCCTTGTTCTCTACCTCTACCACCTTAAAGACCAAATATTGCAGACAAAATTGTAGGGCTGCACATGAAGGAGCAGATCTCAGACGAGAGGGTGAAGCAAACACGGAGGACTGAGAGAAAAAACATAAAAAAAGATCAGCATCAGGACCCGGGGTTTCATGCCCAGAACTCAAGCTATGTTATTTTGTTTCTGTCTTCCAGAAGTTTGTAGTGTTTAGCAAATTCACTCCACCTCATTGTTTCCAAACCAACACGTAACAAAACCAATTAAAATACTTGTTAACTTAAATAAATAAATAAATACGCTGTAGAAGATGTGACTGTTCAAAGCCTAGCGACTTGTACATGTGCATTTTTGTCTCCTCATTAATCTGTTTATGAAAGCATTTTGATTAGTTCCATATATTCAGCTTCTAAAGTTAATACCTTAGCGGTCTGAAGTGTTTGTACCAAAGCTAACACTGAATTTTCTCTCTGCTGCAATAAACATGTAAATCTGAACTGATTCATGCATGCAGAACAGTTCTAAAATTGAGTTAAAGAATGTTTTTCAAATAATGTTTCAAATGTTATGCTGAGAAATGGCACAGGACACCTGCTAGTTTATTCTGGCCAGGGAGGCTTCAAACATCCCTTATTTCTCTATTTATGTTTTTGTCTGGTACAGTGACTCACATATTTTTAATTATTATTCTATAAGGTAATTAAAAAAGTGAAGCAGCTCCAAAGTTCTGTGCAGCTATTAACCCAGACCCATAACCCAGCTCCTATCTGATCTGAGCCCCATCTGCACTCACATGATCCCAATCTCATTATCGCTACATGCTCTTCTCTACTTGTTGCAGCACAGCTAAGTTTTGTCTTAAAGGAGACTCCCACCCCTATCAGCACTTCAGCATGTGCTGCCCTCCATTCCCATGGCCAGGGTGGGTTGCTTTGCAGGCAGACAGTTAAGTGCATATATAAATATTTACAGAGTTTGAGACATAGTTTGCCTAATTAGGTTTCCATAGCAATTACCCCAATATCTTGATTAAGACCTGAGGCTCCTTGTATTATAATAAAAAAATAATACAAACCTCATTATATTGAGATGATGAAACCAGAGCACTCTTATGAGAAGAGAGTAACTGTTGGCTGAGCAGCCAGCAATAGACTTAGCAGGGGCACGAGCAAAAAGCAAATGAAAGTGACATTCTGCAGTGTGAGGAAATACTCTGCATCCAAAGACGTATATTCAAGACTCACTGAAGAATTAGGCATCTTTGCTAAGAGCAGCCAAAGGCCTGTCTTTCTTGGGATTTAAACCTGCTATTTGCTGCTCTTTTTAACCAGCATTCTTGAGGAAATGGTGTTTGCTCACATGATAGAGCTTTACCTTTATCTCTGAAATTTGTGAGCAATTTTCAATATTATTAGAGAACCTTCATTGAAAGTGGAAAACACGGGGTCAGCAGAGCAATAACTTCTTTGCTGAGAGAGCATTTTGTGTCTCAACAGTTACTAATGTTGTACATGTTAATTACCATGAGCAACAATCCATGAAGGAATTACAGCTGCAGAGCAGTTATGCTTGTGCTGTAGGTCTGCTGCAGCAGAGGTCAGTGCTCCTGGCTTGCAGGACAGACAGACGCACAAGTAAGCTGTCCAACCTTGTCCTCCCATTCCTCATCTGTGTTGGAGTCCATAGGAAGGGCTGCAACTTAATCTATAATGTTCCAGCAACAAATTCCTGCTTTACACATACTGACACCACTTCCCACTGAAACCAGCCTTAAGCCAGCAGCTGACCAATGCTGAATATGCTTGGTCTTGTTTTGTCATTTGGACATCATTATTTTTCTTTCTGCTTCATCAATTTTCCTTTTTTTCATGTAGTAAGTTTCAATGTAAATTAGAACAGAGCTATATCCTTGGATTCTTTGTTCACGAAGTTTAGCCATGATGATATCCTTGGATTCCAGATTTTTTTAAAAAGGAAGATGCTGCAGAGTGATAGATCCACAGCAAATCTAGATTAAGGAAAATGGCAGCTCATTAGCTTTCATGGATAGGCATTTAAAGTACTTAAGAGGGGACATAGAGCACTGCCCTTTACATTTACTTTGGCACTAATATCAGATTAGAAAGAGAAAGGTTATTAAGTAAAGGTAATTGTCTGCTTTGTAGAGGGAATCTTTCTGAGGCACAGCCTGAGGCACTAAACTGTAAGAAGGTTAATTGTCTCATGGTGGAAGTCAAGCTATTACTGTTATTATGGACAGTTTGGAAAAATTCAGCTTGACATCTGAAGTCCAATAACGAGCCTCAAAAATGGAGTTGATTGGCTGACAGCCACAGGTCTATAATTAGAAAATTTGGCATTAGGAAAATAAAGGCAAGCCAGTGGTGAGCCCAGTCTGTGCAGATGTGGCACAGCAGCTGGAGCTGAAAAGAAAAGCAGCACAGTGGTGCTCTGACAGCCAGCTGGGAGCTGAGCTTAGGAAAAGCCTCTGTGCTGTGTGACTGGGGGGTGGCCACAGGAGAGGCTTTGGTAGGGGAGACGTGATCCTGACCCCAAGTGAAGCTGGGCTGTGCGTGCTTGTTGTCATATAAGACAAAATGAGGCACTGGCTCTGAGAGCTGTAGAGGTTTGAGGGGGAGTTTGCACTTTCAGCTGATTTGGGAGAAAAAATCCTTACTCTCATTTCCACCCTCTCAAAGAAGTTGTCGTTTTGTGCAAAGTGCTCAGAAAATGGTTAAGGTTTTTAATTCTCCTGTCTCTGCTCATACATGTCCTTCACAACATGTACAAGTCCCCTCAGTGAATCTATGTTTCCCTTTCCGAAATATTTTAAGAGAAACAACAGGAAAAAAGTCTTAATCGTGCTTGGATGCAACTCCAAGAAACATGTTGAGGGACAAGTCAAGGCTTCTTCTGCATCTCTCCTGGGCACAAGTGGGGAAGAATGAGTATTAGGATGTACTAAAATACCAAAACATTCATACATGTTGTTCTGGCTCAGACTTACAAGCTTCTGGCAGGAACCTCAGCAAAAGCCCACTGCAAACATCCCCAGGAATAATGTTTCCTTCCATTTGCGATTACTTGATTTTGGAGGGAAGGTTTGAATAACAAAACTCCACCTCCTGGACAAAAAAGTTCTGGCTCATCAGCTGTCTCCTCTCCCAGGAGAGCCAATCACATTCAGACCAAATGGAGAGGTTCAGTTCCCAGCTCTCAACATTTCCATTGGATCTTTATCCCTAGGCTGAATCCATCTCTCTGTGCCACTCCAAGTATTGCCTTACCTGTGTTTCAGCTCTCTGGGTCTGTGTGGGCAGGAGGTGAGGGATTTCTAACACTACAGTTCCCATATGCTGTACCAAAGAAGGACTACTATGACCAGCACAGTGCTAGCAAAGAGCTCTGGGATGTTTTACACCATAAATCCTTTGCCTGTTCCAGAAGAAGACAACTATTTCTTCTGTTTGCATCAATATTTAATCATCTCTACACAGCCTGCTGACAGCTTAATGGTAAAAGTCAGCTTGGACATTTTCCTACCCCAGGCTGATTTTCATCCTCCAAAGCCGCCGAAAAACTGTGTCTTTGCTGGTGCTGCTGGGAGGAGGAGTTGTCACCAACCATGCTGCACAGACAGGAGCAACAAGGGGACACAAATGCAAAGGGTTTGTCTCTGAAATTTGTGAATCAGATGTAGAGGTACACTAGAACCTGAGGGTCTCAGGGCAGCCTTCCCTGCTAAAGGGAAGAGCAGGTCTGAAACCATGGTGTGCAGGGTCACCAAGAAGTCTGGACCTTTTCATGGCAACCACACAAAAAAATAATAGAGACAAGCTAATGGGAAAAAAAATAAGAGCTGTGCAGATTAGGCAGGAGTAGCAGTGAGGCAGATACTGGTTTAGGAGCAAGCTTCCTGTTCCTCACTCAAGCACTGTAGTGTGCTGCCGGGAGTCTTTGCCTCTAACACTGCCTATTGAGCTGTCTGCTGAGGGCTGGCTAAGGACAAGAGAAAGGTGGGTTAATGTGCTTTGGTGACACAGTTTGATTTACCCAGGAAGACATGTTTTGAGTAATCCCACTAGACAGGGCAGGCCAGGTCAGTGGAGTGGTTGTGCTCAGGAACAAAGTTCTACAGGCCAAACTGGAGAAAGCATCTGGGACCCAAATCTGTGCACTTATGGGGAAAGAATTTTGGGTAGAAACAAAAAGCAGGGAAAAAGAAAGAGGCTGACACGGTCATAGTCAAAACATGGAAAGAAGTTCTCCTATGCTCTTCCAAAGCCTAACTTGAAGCTGAGCCCTGAGCTACACACACTTCAGCTGTGAGGTGACTTGATGGCAGGACAGAGAGGCTTGCACTGCTGGGGCCGCCTCAGGACACTTGCAAAGGTAACACTTGACAATAGTAACAGGAAAACAAACTGGAAAGGACCTTGGGAGACACTCTCTTCTGGAGTGAATGAACACTTTGGAGATCATTCCTGGTTCACTTGTTCCTTACTTGAGACTTTTGTTTGCTGAGTTTGACCCTGTGCTGGTGAGTTACCTGTCATACCATTTCTGTTGTAGTGCTGCTGAGAAGAGTATCAGAACCAAACCACTGAAATCATACATTCTTGTTTTGTAGCTGCTCAGACATGGGTAAATCAGAAAAGCTTCAGGATACCTAGTGATGCTAGCGTTCCATGAGTAGAAAAGCACAACCTCATGCAGAATTAGACAGCTTATAAGTTGAATCAGAGCTGCCTTACACATTTGGCCTTGGTGCCTCTACTACAGCAGCATCCCCCGTGGTGGGCAGGGCCAGGTGGTGTGATGATCTGGGGTGATCTACAGTCTTACCTCCACTCAGGCTTGTGAGAACATCCAGCAATTAATGGAACTGAGCCTTGTTTCACATATTCTCTGTATTCTTTGTAGGGACAATTAAGCTATCTGAAAAGAAGAGCACAGGGTCAGGGAAATTTCTTCCTGCGCATGGAGTCCAATAGTAACTACTTCATACTGTACAGACTGTGCTGATACATACCAGTGGAGGGTCTGCCTCAGCAATTGTACCTGGAAAAGACAGCACAATTAATCTTTCCCACTTCAGCCCCTGTAAAGTGCCTCTCATTCTAGGACCACAACATAGCAGAATACTGTTTTATTGCTGAAGAAACCAAGGCATGAGTTGATACAATGATTTCCCGGGGCCGTGCTTTCTCATGGTGCTACCAAGGAGTGAGGAGCAGTGCATGGGGTGAGTAGATAGATCACTGTGGTGTCTTTTGCCGGCATAATCCAGGATGATGAAAGTCCAGGTCTCTAGACTTCCAGTCTAATACAAATCCAGTAGACCATGCTAGATGGTGAATCTTCTTCCTGTCCTTACAACTGCTCTTCCAAGTCTGCTTCCCCTGCTGCCTGGAGCTGCATAGCCAGGAGCATCCATCCAACTCAGGAGAACAAGAGCAGGATTATTACCTATGAGTGGTAGGTAGCAGCTTCCTTGCAGCATTTTTCTGATGCCAAGGAGAGAGAAAAATGGGCATATGAGACATGGGATTTGGCAGAGTCCCCATGAGGCCATTCTCTGCTGGCCAGTCTTGATGATGTGCTGTAGAACAAGAACTGGCCAGGACCCACAAGGCAAACCTGCTGCCGATTGCAAGAAGGGTTCAGAAAGGTTAAAACACTCTCCCGTTTTCACTCTGACATCTCTGCAGCCCTTTCCTTGGTCCAGAGCTCCACTTAGTAATTAATTGGAGAAATATCCCCTTCACCAAATAGCAACCAGGACATTTAGATCCTCCTGAGAATAGCTAAGTCTCTATTTCTGCAATGACTGGCAGCAGGAGATAGGAGGCATTTGCAGAAGGAGGGTGGAGTGCTGTTGCCGCTGAATCAGACTATCAGTCTGTTCTTTCCAACCACTTCAGGGCTTGGCCCAGGGAATTGTTCATCCCTTCAGCACCTGCTCACCACTGAGCTGAGGCAGTTACAAGGTGTGGGTTACACAGAAGTTGTGTGGAGAGATTAGGAAGCCATCCTTTCCCAGAGAGCTAGGACAGAGAAAGACCAAGGCAAGACATGGGAGACTCAAGCAGAAATGGAACCCAGGTCAAAGCACCACTGCTAACATTGTGCTTCTGTTTCTTGTCCCAGAAGGGGGTATAGAATGAGAACACCAAAGTTCATGGGATTTTATTTCAGAGAAAATAAACAAATTTGCCTTCCAGATCATTCCTTTACCAGGAAAGCCATTGAAAGGGGCCTCTTTTCACTCCTTTAATGTTTTCATGTGCCAGCTGGGCACTTCTGGGGCTGGTTGAGGTGCCTGGGCTGTCTCTGTGCAGCTTTAAAGCTGTATGTGCTTACTGGTGTGTATGTAACCACAACCAGATATGTACCTGAGGAGCCACCATGGTCCAGTGAGTAGGACATCACACTGGATATACAGGGAAATGAGGTTTGTACTCCTCCATATTTTAAGACCTACAAAAGAGCTAGAAAGGGACTTTTTACAAGGGCATGTGTCAAGAGGAAAAGGTGTGATAGTTTTAAACTGACTGAGGGCAGTTTTATATTAGATATAAGGAAGGAAAACCTACAATGGAGCCATAAAACACTGGAACAAGTTGCCCAGAGAACCTGTGAATGACACATCCCTGGAAATACTCAAGACCAGGTTGGATGGAATTTTGAGCAACTTGGTCTAATGGAACATGTCCCTGCCCATGGTGGGGGGGTTGAACTAGGTGACCTTTAAAAGGTCTCTTCCAACCCAAATTATTCTGTGATTCTACAATATGTAATGGTTTGTTCAAGTCTCAGATGTCATTAATATCAGCCAGATATTAATTTTCACTGACAGTATGATGTGAACAAGAATTCCTTACAGAATGACCTGAGATCCTCTGATCAAGAGCTTTAAGTGTTATTGTCATACTCAACTGAAGTAGAGGCAATAGCTCAAAGATTAGTTATATTTATGGCACAGTCCTTATCATCACTCATTTCATGCTCTTCTCAATCCATATTTACTGCTTGGAACATTTTAGGCCCTTATACAACCTCATAAATCCCACTTAGTTTTGATTCAAGATGAACAACATTACATCCTAAGCTAGGAGCTAAGCTAAGATCTAGCAAAGGTAACTAAAAGAACTCACATCTGACTGAGAGCATACAATTCACCTGCTGCTGAACATCTCTGCTCTGTGAAAAGGTGTGATATTTGTTAAACAAAGTAAAAAGCTGGAGCTAAAGCTACGGGGAAGTTTTAATTGACTAGTTCATCAAGAAGTTACCATAAATCAAAATATCCCCGTCAAGGTGCCAGGAATTGCCTTTCATCATTTGTATCAGACTTCGTACTCAACCAGAACAGACAAAGAAGATTTTCAATATTATTTTAAAACTATTGTGGATATATATACCTAACCTCCTTTTTCTTTTTGCAGGTGTTGGGCTTGGGGTAATTAAGGATCCTGAATTTGCAGACAATAGGATAAATATATAACTAAATGTTGCAGTGAAAGCTTCCAGAAACAATATTATTTTTCTGGCAGTTACACAGTATTAAAAATACATTAAGACATAGGGGAAGAGTCTATTGATACTCACTGGAGGTAATCTCATGGGTATAATGGAGGTCACGCCAAGTCATGACAAGAAATTGCACAGCAGTGTCTAGTCTAATTTCTCCAGTGCACACTGTGGCTGAACTCTCTCTCTTCCCCACCTGTTCAGAAATAACTTGTTTTGCCATGTCACTTGCCACCAAGCAGCCTTGAGATCTCATAACAGAGAGACTTCCTCTGCTTAAAGGTTCAGTGAATTTCACAGTTCTATGGTGGCAGATGGTGAGAGATAAGAGTAGGAACAGAGCTGACCTCTGAAGTCTCATTTTCTTGACTCTTTCAGAGGGTTAGACACACTGCCCAGAAGTCCTTCCACATTGCTCTCCAAAATATCTTTCTATTTACTCTGCAATGGCATCAGACCCATACTCCTTTCAGGCAGCTCAGTCCTCTCTGCCTTCATATGTGGCATATTCATTAGGTCAGGGTAGGTCCCCACCTTCTGAACGTGGATGTAGGCACCCCAGTCCTGCAGGCTGGGATTTCTGCTGGAAAAAACCAGCCCCCAAGACTGAGAAAGAACTCTCTTGCTGTAGCAAAAAAAGGTGATCCTTTCAGACAAGTGTCTTCTTATCCAGGAGGTTTTGCCTGTGAGCATCTCTTGATTTAAACACACAATAAGTACTTTTACCACTGTTTGTACTGTTCCTGGTTGGAGACATTTTGCTATTAGCCCTCTTGTAAATAATCCGGCTCTTTTTCATGGCTACTCAGTTCATCCAAGCAGTCTTTCCCATTATGTACAATCCCTGCCCATTTATTCTCTTTGACCCAAGACATGTCTGATACACTAAGCACATCCTACAGTCCCACTATATTCCTAAACTCAACCCATTTTATTAATCTTATTCCAAACTCCTGAGCAGAAGCTGCCACCTATGCTCAGCTGTAACAATTTTGTAATGCAAATGAACCCAAGGACTGGCCAGTGGGGATGAAAACCATTTTCATTCAGGTCAGGTCAACTTCCTTAATCTGTGTTTAGAACCAAGGGCTCACAAGCCAACTCAGACTTGCAGACTGTATTTTGAAAACCATCAGGATCTCTGTTTTAAAACAGAATGAGATGAGAGAGTATCTTTCATTATAAAAAACTAAAACTGCATTGGCTTCTCTCTCATTAAGGGATTTAAGATGTTATTTTTTTGTGACTCTGAGATTCTGACTTCTGATAACTTGTAATAATTGGGATGTTCCTGGATACATTTCAGTGTTGGATACATTTGGTTCCTTCCTTTCTTGGATGCCTTTGCTTTTCCCCTGATAACAAAAGCTTTCCATCTGGGGCATCGTATCTAATTTAGCCTTTTGTCTCTTCCACCAACAAAAAGGACAAAAAAAATGACTAAGAGAGCATCATGACTGGGCTACTGTCCCAGGTTGGCAGTCCCTAGCTCTGATATTTCAATCAACAAGGAGATTTTCAGGGAGTAATTTCTAGGGGAGATCCTCAATCTGCAATTCTCAATACATGCACATTTTCTCTGGTGCTTCACAGGTGCCTTTGTTAAGAAAAACTAGCAAGATTTAGGACTGGGGGCCATAGTTCCACAAGTTGTACCAATGCACTGTCCCGTGTCCTTTGCACCACATGAGATTTAGAGCTATGCAAGTCCACTGGTGAAGCAGATGAAGAAGCAACAGCAACTCTGGCAGGCCCCTTTGAGCTACCTTTAGGACCAACAGCACTGCAACAGCAGCAGCCAAGACCTTTGAGCTGGCAGAAAACCTGCCTGGGAATCCAAACAAGCATCAGGGTAGCTGGAAGTGAGTCCTGTTGCCAGGACTACACTGACACTGGTACTCAAGTACAGCCAGTCTGGCATCAAACATTTTATTACTAAAAGCTCTGGTTAAGCCACAGTGCAGAAATATCCCAGCACATATCCCTGGCCAAGGGCTGTCCTGCAGGGAATGGGTCACCTGTACCTGTGCATTCACTGAGGTCAAGTGTGCAGGTGGCAAGGCAGAGTAACAGAAAATAAATGTCTGTGTTTTACAAATAGGGAAATTGAGACACTGAAGAAATAGGCAGTTAGTGTACAGTCCTGTGGGAAGGCTGAGATAAAACCAAGGGCTGAGCAAGTTCTCCAGACTCTGAAGTCAGGGCCCCAGTGATGGTGTCAGCACTACACACATGCACACACACAGCCGCTCTGGCATCTACCCTGTGGGAAGCAAGGAATTTAATATTTATCTCTTCCAGTCTTTCTTGGCAAATAAAATCATGAATATCTGTACAGCCCTTTAAGATCCCTGAACAGAAGGCTCCATCAAAGCACTGTATTAACAGTTTGTTTGTTTTTGAAAAAGGGAACAGATGGACAAAATCTTGGAAAAAGGAAGAGAGATACAAGATGTGATTCTATGTTGTAAAATTCCTTTCCCACTTCCAGAAGTGACTAATACTCTCCACTTGGTGATATTGTACAACAGAGATAAAAGGTAATGGATTTGCTAGATTTTTTTTTTTGGTATGTGTAGAAATCTCTTTATCAAGCAAAGCTGCAGACTGCTGGCCCCAGTCTTCACTGTTTAACGAAAACATGACATAGAGTTGCCAATTGATAAAGCCATTTCTGGCATTCTTTTATTTCCTTATCTCCCTTGTTCTTAGGGAAGTGATGAGGCATTGTCAGGCATGGAAAGACTGGGTGCTGGATTGTGGGGGGCACCTCACAGCAGCTCTATAAAGATAGATTGCCTCTGACAGATCACTCTGCACCACTCTAGACAGACTCAAGCTGTCATGACTCTTTCTATGCTTCTCGAGTTCTTACTTATTTCAGAGCCACTTCAGTGTACTCTCCCTGTGGATGTTCCCAGAGAGCAAACCCTGTTTCTTCTGAGTTCATCATGGATTTGCTTTTAGACCTGCCAAGAACCAATAGTACCAAACTTTGGACATGTCTTCATTTTCAAAATCCCTTACAAAACAACAGGACAAGCAGTAGTCTGTTGAAAGCACACAATAAGATCAGGAACAGAGCTGAGTTTTCCTACTTCCATGTGCCTGTGCTCGAGATGAAGCAGTCTGCACTTTGTGTTTGGACCAAGTATTTATAGGTAAGTTCTTTTAGTTCAAGTGAAAGCAAGCAAACATCTTTGCAGCTATTGAGGAGGCTTCCATTAATACCCACATAGCTCCTAACAGTTTCCAAAGTAATTTTTAAAGGAATAAGCCTGCTTCAGCCCCATCCAGGCCTTTAACAGGCAGGTGAGCTGCATGTTAGGCAAAGGTTTGCATCTAGTTACACAGGAAATTTTTAAGTGTTTCAACATGGCATGGGTTCCAATCAGAAAGACATCACAATGAGGTATCTTCCAGAAAAGTAAATTCCAGTCAGCTGTGTTGTTTAATTATCAGTAGATCACACATATTTGTATGTGTATTTTCACATATGTTTATGTGCAAAGTCATTGCAATCAAAGTTGAAAGGTTTTATGAAAAAATAAGAATAGGTGAATGTTGTGAGAACCTTTTCCTGTATCACAGCAAAACTGAAATCTCAATAACAATATGACTTTTATAGCTTTTCAATTCTTTACAAGAGGCTTGACTGGAAGTGCAAAAAGCCAGTATAGCTTCCCAGACTGGAAGGCAGCAGGGAGCATATGAATGTTCCTTCTCTAGGAGAGTGCCACAAAGCTCCCGATGGCCATGAATATCCAGGACTCCCCTTAGGCCACCAGTTTGGCACCCACATGTCCTGCCACAGGCTGCAGCACAGTGCTGAATGACTAGCTGACAGACAGCCATCACTACCATCTCCTCACAAGACTCGGAATGTCTGAGAATCAGCAAGTTCTTGCTGCTGACTCAAATTTGACCAGATGTGGCTTGAGATGGTGCAGCTGGGTCTGAATGTCTTCGCTATTGAATGTACTAACTGGAGCACAGAACTAGATTTCCAGCCTTCACTGAATCACATTAAATTGCCTTTGCACGAGGTTCAAACATCACATCATCACGGACAGAACTTGCCTGGCAGTGCCCAGCTACTCCAAAAGTTAAGAGGAGGAGGGTGAGATTCAGGATTTGTTCAGGAACACCAGAATCACAGTGGTCTTGGAATTGGTGATAATCAGGATATCTTCACGTTTCATCACGATGATCGCTGGTACTGGGAGGAAGTGTGTTTATTTTGTGTCAGTTCACTTCCTATCTTTCCTGCCATCCACACAGTCACACACTGGAAAATGTCTGTGTAAGGGTGCCCTGAACTCTGCAGACTCTTGTGGGCACACCATGAAAAGCTTGGCATTGTCATAGCAAACCCCATGGAAGAGGCAACAGCAATGGCATAACAACACTGCTGGGCACTTGTGGAGGAACAAAGCAATTCCAAGGAACACTGAAAATCCTCACAGCAGCAGTGCCTCTACTCTTTGAATTTACTTACAAGGACCAGGAGATGAACAGTGGTCCCCAGCTTCCTCCTGCCTCTCTGCAGTGAAAGGCATTGCAGTCAGGGGCAGCACTCCCGTTCTACACAAGGGCTGACTCCGTGTGCTTCAGCCAAGGAGCTATCCTGGGGAAGGACAGCTGAGGCTGGGAGTTCAGCACCAGAGTGAAGGGGAAAGCTCAGCCTGGATGTGGCCACAGGAACGACCAGGCATGGCTGGGGCACAAACCCTGTCACCTGCCCTCAGGAGTACAAACTGGGGACAGAAGGGAGACTAAGTCTGCTGAGTCCAGTCTCTTGCTGCTGGAAGTAAACACATCCTAGGAGTTTACCAGCTTCATCTTAAAACTGCTCCAGGTCTTTGGGTTTTCGTTTGACTTTGTACTCTGAGCAGTTCTGGTGGGACTACTGTCTAGCCTTTTTTCCAGAGTAGTGCTGTCAGAGTCAGGAGTGCAGGAGTGCTGCCTTGAACTCATGCTGTGTTTTAACACAGAGAAATGATGTTTATGCAGAATAAAGCTCAAACTGCATGTGTGTATGGAGGTAAGGCACAAGTTGTCTTCTGCCAAGGCAATGGAGCTAAGTATCCAAGTGGTTTGCATGCATGGCAAGGATGGAATTAGAGTTTCATGTACAGCTACTTACAGATCCACTTCTGTCCACATCAGGATCAAAAACTTGTTGTAAAAAAGAGCTTTTTAAAACACAGATGTAGTTCCTGCTCCAGTATGCCTGTGCTCTATGTGCAGGTCTCCAGAGATACTCAGCTGTGAGGCCAATTTTGCTGTGCAGGCTGGAATAAGTCACCCATCATCTGTGTCAGCAAAGTGGGGATTGCTGTACTCCAAGATCCTTGGATGAAGATGATCACTCAATACCAAATTCTTTGCAGTTCCATTTCACCATCTGATTTCTACAGCAGCCAATGCTCTATATAGAAATGTCATTTGCTTCATCTCACAAATACACTGATGAGCTGTTACAGGCCCAGATGTCAAGCTTTACAGCGGGGGGGGGGGAAAGTAAGGTATTTGTGGTAGTTTTGTATTTTGTTTAATATGAAAATAATTTAGGCTTTTCTCTAATAGAAATGCAAAGAGAGCACTGAGTTAATGGATGGATCTTCTTTATATAGATTGAAAGGATTTTCCATACCAGTAGAAAATAAATGTTTTGGTTCTTCTAATCCACAGTAGGAAAGAGGAATGGGGAGTGTGCAGGTACTGGCATGCCAGGAGGAAAGGATGGACACGGCCACTGCAGTGCCAGAGTTAGAACCGCCAGCCTTAGTCTCACAAAAATGAAGGCTTAAGGCACTAAAAGAATTTAAACGAAAAGACAACACAAATCCTTTGCCCTGGAAGGTGTTGCACCCTTACCCATGTGCTTTCCCTCAGCCAACATAAGCATTAGAAAAGAAGCTTTAATAAAGAGATTTACTCGTGATATTCCAGGGGCAGGGAGCTGTCCCCACAGGAGACAGAGGATGATAGAAATGGCAGGAGCTGTTTGCTGGGTGATAATCTTACTTCACTTGCTCTAGTAACTGCCAAGGGACAAGAAAAGCAGCAATTGATTATGATCATATTTTTAAAAAACTTTTTGCTTTGAGAGTTTATTGCTAGTAAAGGAGCCAAAGGTTTTATTTTTAGAGTATGGATTTTGTTTTGACATTGCTCAGTCCTGAACACATGGAATCACTCTATAATAGGGGATGTAGCAGGGTGTGTGCAGGGGGCCTCTGGAATAGGTCCAACCCATCCTCTCCAGGTGTTATGCCAAATCTCTGAGCAGACATTTTCATTTTCCCTGCACAGTCCAAGCATATGCAAAGGGGTGGGAAACAATCTCCTACTTCTTCTATAACGGAGCACAGTGATATAAAAACCTCATTCTCTCTGCTTTTATGTTGCCCATAAAGCTCCAAATGTTGCTCTTAAATGGAGTCCCCCTCATGCATATAATTGAGTGATTTCTCAGCCACCTGCATTATGATTTTACTGGGCCAAATGTTGCCCATTTCCTCTGTTAAAGCACTTTCTGCTGAGTTTTCAGCTGCTGATATGCATGAATTTTCCAGAGCAAGCGCAGGCAGAAAGCAGTGTAGGACAATTAACACTTCCAGCTAACCTCATTAACTTCCATTGTTCATCAACAACAATGTAAGATTCAGATTGATATCACTTGCTGCTTTCTTAGCAACCCTGAAAGTCTTGTGCACTTTCCTTTTCTGAGAGCCTACATGCAGAAATAAAAAGTCCAGCAGTTCCAGAGATAATTCATTACCACCTCACTGGGGTGAATGCAATAACTCCCTGACAGTGATGTGTAGGAAAGTTGGCTTCCTCTTGCTCCTGCCAGGCTGGATTTCTGATGTCTAATAATGCAGCAGAGCTCAATGTGCAGCCTGAGCTGCAGAAGGATTTCCCCTTCCTTCATGGGACAGGTTACAAAAACAAGTAGAAAGTAAAAGTGTCTTTTATTTGAATTTTTTCTATGTTATTTTCATTTATACATTTTTGCATTGACCACTTATTTAAACATCATATGGTCATCACTGTCCAGCTTTTAAAGATGTTTGGAAAACAGAATAAAACCTCAATAATTTCTGTTCTACAAATTGGGAAACCAAGGCATCAAACGTCATGAGACATCCCAACACTTGTACATCACCAGGCAGTTAAGTTTTTCTCAGTTCATTATTCTAATGGACCAACAGCTGCATTGTCTGATACTCGGGGAAAAAAGGGATAAAAATTATAAGACTATCTTTTTTTTTTTTCCCCTCTTTGACATTATGCTTTGAGAAACAGCAAGGTGCATGTACTGAGAGAAAGTCAGAGATCTTCCTAGATCATTATGACCAAAAGTTATATAAAACCCACTTTTTGCAGTATTTTTCATAAAGGCTTGGGTTTAACTTCAAAGCCTGCTGTTCCTTACCAAATTGTTTCTAGGGGAAAACCAACCAAATATAAAGGACAATTTAAGCAAGACAGACTCTTCTCTTTCCTTCATGGCCATGCTACCATCATGACAGACAACTCAGGGCAAATTAGACCAACTGCACCTACAAAAATAATCTTGAAGTCTGCATGCAACAGCTCATGCATGACTGCCATCCCATGCTGACCACTCCCTCCTCCTCTGTCCCTGAAAAGCCCTTTACTTGCATGGACACTGAAGATTAACTCTTCCCCCAGTCTCCAGATGGACTGTATTTCCCATCAGGTTTTCAGCCTAAGGTGGGACTGCAGCCTCCCTCCTCTCTGGGGAATAGGCCACAGGGTTTCAGGGAAGACTGGGATTCACCCATAAGCCTGTCTCAAAGGACATTGTAATATCCAACCTTGGATACCCCACAAGCCTCTACTCCTCTTCCACAGGGAAAATATTTTTAATCTGAAATGTTACAACTTAATTTCTACCAACAATCAGCTTTTGGAGCAAATAATTTTCTGTGGGGTTTTTGTGCCCTTTTGTGTGTGTTTGTTTGTTATGTTTTGTTTGGAGTCGGGGTTTTTTTGTTTTGTTTAATTTATATTTTATTCTCCTTTGTCTAAGTTCATTTTAATACTTCATCATACTTTGCAAATCCACCCTCAGCACATCATAACCATGCATTAGATAATGATCTAGCTGTGCTCATGTTTTACTGTTTCTTGGCTAGTTTAAATGGATGTTTCGATTCCTGGCAAATTCACAAATTAGGTGGCAAGGGGTAAATATGCAGCACTTAACATGCAAAGCAAAATCAAGGACATGTTGATCTTGGTTTGGCTTTGCACTCAGCATAAACAAAGTCCTGCAACTTCCATAAAGAAAAGCCAAAAATTAAAGAGTATGAATGTTTTTTTGTTTTTTTTTTTTGTCCAGAGGAGATTTTGTGACTCTCTGTGCTGGGGTTTAACTCCTTCCTGATGCTGCTTAGGCAATTTCTTCCAGGTTCAGTAAGGTTTATGGAAAGAGCTATCATCCCATCCAACCTGACCTGCTCACCTTCTTTCCAGAGAAATAGGGCACAGGCTACAATAAGTGAAAAAGATCTGGTAATCCTGCCTGGTCCTATTCCTGGTAGTGCTGAATTACATCCTATAATCTCTCTTCCAGCCAAGAGCCTATAATTTGTAGAGACAGGACACAGAGCAGATGCTACAAGTTTTACTAATCCAGCACGTTGTCCTGGGCATCATGAATTAATTGGCTGCTACATATATTTTATTCCTTTCTCTCCCAGAAATTACCATCCAAGAGCTGCATGGTCAAGAGCTGCTGTGTCTTAAGATGGTGCAAACTGTTTATTAATTAAGCACTCAGGTGCATACAGTGCCTGTACGTGCCACTAGTGAGGGGGTAGCTGATTTCTGTTCTGGAGTACCCATTCTCCATGTGGTTTTATCCTGTCCAACGTAACTAAGGAAAACTCACCAAAACCTCTGACAGATTTTGAACTCGAGTTGGGATAGTGACTTCTGCAGTCTAATATACACCACTCCAATAAACACTGAATTTACTCAGTATTGATTTTTAGATAGAAATATGGTAGAGAAATGGCCCTTCCACAAATGAAACTAATATGCTCCAGCTTCTTTTTCCAGAGACTAACAAAGCACAGAGGATACTTCCTGCTGTAACTCTTTGACTATAGCACTAATCCACCTGGAAAGTAGAGCAGCATCAATTCCACCTTTGACAGGAGGTGCCAAGGAAAGCAGCTACTGGTTCACCCTCAGCAGAGCTGTTCCAGGAAGGGGCAGTGAGCAGCCTGTGCTTGGCAGGGGTAGGAAGCAGAAGAGAGAGGTAGGCAGATCCTCAAGGGCTAAAAGGTTATTTAGAGATGAGATCCTGTTAGGTGAGTGACAGAAAAGAGACAAAAAGAGTGTAGTTTTTGTTTTGTGATGACCTGTGCAACCTAAACATCAGAAATTATTCCTTCTGTTGGAAAATTCAATAGGGACAAGTGTAACAAGAGAAAGGCAAAAGGAAGAACAGCCAGTCTCCTTTGGGATAAGAGTGAGGACGGCATGGGAATTATCATGCATGGCATAACACCCGGGGTGTGAATACCAAGCACATCTGAAAATGAAAAGCCAGTTCTTGCTGTCCTTTTTTCCCCCATGACAAGGGTCAGGACTGAGCAGAAACACATGACATGGGTCATGTTCGTGGCAGAAGAGCAGAAGGCTGCAACAGTACGTGAGGGCAGTCAGGGCTTGGCACCAGGAGCCATCACCCAATAAGGAAATGCCGTTTGCAACCAGCAAAAGAAGGCAGCAGCTGGCAGCCAGTGCTGCCTGGTGAACCCAGCTCCTCATCCTTCACATGGGATTTGCAGAAAGCAGGAACACTGCTGGAACCTTCATGCGGCTTTCCTTGGAACAAAGTATTGGGGCAGTCAGGAGGGTGCACAGTGAAAGCAGACACTTCCTGGTACTGTTATTTGCATTGTAATTTGGTACCTAGCTGTTCTGGGAAAACAGACACCAAGGACCAAAGACAGTGGTCTGGACTTTTTTAGTTAGTTAGGGGAAAAAAAAAAAAAAACAAAGCTGTGTGCAAGACAGTTTCTGAGAAAAGGAATCAGGAACATTTGCTCCTGCCCTGCCCTTACTTTTCCTACCACACTGACTGTGCCTCTGCACAGGCATCTGATGGACCTGGCACCTCATGTTTTAGAGAATAAAGTTAAGTAAAGGAGGGAAAACTAAAAGAGTTTTTGGTTTTGTTGGGTTTTTTTCTTTGTTTATTTGTTTGGGTTTTGTTTGTTTTTGGTTTTTTGTTTGTTTGTTTGTTGGGGGTTTTGTTTGTTTTGTTGTTTGGGGTTTTGGGGGGTTTTGTTTGTTTGTATGTTTTTTGTGTCTGTGTGTTTTGTTTTTTTTTAGAAGGGAATAGAGGCACAGCACCATGTGCAACTCTACTCTGGTTTGCAGGAGCCTGTTTAGCTTTCAGACTGATGCTTACTTGTACCATGGCCTGATTTTTTTTCTGAGAAATGGGCCTTGTTTACAGCTCCTTGGGGAGGAGTGTATGTAGTTAATCAGTTTTGCTCTATTCACACAAGAGATCCCCAGAGATCACAGCAAGCTGGTGGTAGATCTAGACCTGGCTCCTGTGCATGCCCTACTCACCAAACTGGCTCTCTTTCCTTAGGGTACCAACCATGCAGGGTCTAACAGAACTAAAACACCGAAACACCAGACATAACCTAAACCCTAAAGCACTTAAAACATTCGGTCCCACAGGTTCCACCCCATAGATATCAGCCTCAGGATTGCTCCCACAGCATGACAGGGCTGCCAAGAGCCTTGCTGGCAGCCAGTGCTTGAGCTGCACTGAGCAGGCTTCTGCTGAGCTACCTCCCCTTCTGCACACAGCGTCAGAAACTCCCTGGGGATTGGCACAGCCAACAGAAGGAATGATATGAAGATGAGAGATCTAGCCCACACTGGCAGCTCATTTCCCACACACCTCTGAACTCTGGTTGGGTTAGTTACCAAACTACCAGATTTCTGCCTTACCCACAACCACCAGATGCACCTCAGGTGAAACCCAAAGCCTCACAAATTTTCCCAGAACTTCCTTCCAGCTCAGACACCACCTCACTCAGCAAGTCTTTGGTCACCTGGTAGAGCTACAATGAAATTACAGTTATTACATTTCTCCTTTTCTTTCCTGTCCATCTAGTCTGCTTAGGCAGCCTCTCTGTTTCAACAGTATTATCAGAAAAACACCCAAGGGTAAATAAGTGCAAGCACCATGATACAAGTGTCAAGATATATGGGGTATGTAATACATCCTTTGTGAGCGAAGGTATCTTGCTTCCCAAACACCCATCCATCTCCCAGTAGACTGGGAGAACACAGGTTTCCTTTCTTTTTCTCTCATTTTTCTTTACCCTATTGAAAGGCCCATCTGATTTTTGTCATTTGTCCTTGTTTACAGTGGTGGGTAACACCAATCCTTAGCAGAGAGCTGAGAAAAGCACAGTTACTGCCTTCTCCCCCCAGTATCTTCTCCTCTGCCTTTTCCATTGGAACACACTGTGGTATTGTGCCCTGCCCTGGCACGGGTGACTGCATGGAGATGCCACTGCTGTCCAGATAATCAGTGATTATTGCAATGACAGTTTCTGAACATCACTATTCAGAGCATATTTCGGGTGTTTATTAGGCCGTGGTGGTTTCTGAGAACACAAACCAAGATTGGGGTCCCTCATCCCCACAGTCCAGACATAAGAAAGTAAGTCTCTTGCACCTGTCAGCGACCCTTATTGCCAGCAGAGAGGAGGTGTATTTGATTATTATTTTTTTTAAACAGCTCAGTAGATCATCTCAGCAGACAACAATGTGCTCACTCCACAAGACACAGAATTTGACAGGCAAAACAACCTGCCAGTTACTTATCATTAGTGCAAATGACTGATTTTTCGGTTCACTGGCAGTTCAGAATAATCTGAAGGTTTTATTTTGAGTCAAACTCAAGATTTTTTTTTTCTAGAACTTTCAGCTCACCTTGATATTTTACATTTCTACTCCAATCTCTTTTAAATGAAACTATTTATTATCTTATAAAAAAGGGGTGGGGGTATGATGTATGATGCTTCATTTGATCCAAAACTATTTCTATTAGCTTAACTTCCAGCTTTAAAACGTCAGGGGGGAGATATGGGGATGTGACCTCAACAGCAAATAGTTGTCCCAGTAAAGAGAAAATTATGGTCAGTTGAAAACCCAGATCTTCCTTGAACAAAGCCTTTTAAAGAAAAATTTCAGAAAGTTTTAGCCTGCTTCTCCCCTGCTTCCCTCCCCCTCCCCACTCAGGCTGCAAAGCTCATCACCCACATCTACTTTTTGTAGGCTCAGAGATCATAAGTCAAAAGGGAAAGAGCTGCCCATTTCCCATCACTCTTCTCCCTCACTCACAACAGTGTGCAAGGTCTTTTGCACATCAGTGAATTCCATTCTGCCTTATCCCTGACTATTTCAGCCATCCAGAGCTAGCCTTATGCCATCCACTGGCTTGGAAATAAAAACACATTTAAGAGTCAACCAAGGGAAGAAAAAAAAAAACAACAAAAACCAATAGGTGTGCAGGCCAACCCTGCAGGTGATTCTGCAATTGAGTCTTGGCTCAGGGCAGTAAGTGTTAGTGACTTTTAATTTCCTCTGTCCCCAGGCATCCTGGATAATATCACTCAGATAGCACCGATTCAACTCCTGACCTGGCAGACAGTGCTGGGTGTCCCACCGTGCTCCATTGAGTGCACTAAGCCTCACATAAGCCCACTAAGCCATTGGACTACTTTGGTGAGTCATTTAATAACACTGAACATGCTTTTCCCTACAACTTTGCAAGGAGGAGAGGAATCTACTGCAGGGAATTAAAGACCCCCAAACAAATTTTAAACACAAATTGAATTTTTTAATTGGACTGGAGTGCTGAAGCACATTCAGATCTTGACCTCAAACCAGATCAGGAAGGAGAAGTAGGGAGTCAGCTGGCTCTAGAGGTTTGTAGGGATTCACAGGTGCCTTTAATAACAGATACTGCAAATTAATAGCTTGGTTAGGGATGGGAATAGACTAAAGATAATACCAAGGAGTTGAGTTTTTGCCCAGCTTGCTTTGAAACAAAAGCTAATATCACATGATAATTACAACTGGAACAGAAGGTTGGAAAGACTCACAGATTACTATATGTAAGCTACTGCTATTGCAAACCTTCTCTTCTTGTAATTGTGACCATTTTTTTAAGTTTGTCAAGTCACATTCTTACACAGGACATGCTTGCACTGATTGCTCCTACTAGGAAGCAATTTCAAAATCTGTTAGAAACTCTCTCTTAATTAACAGCCCAGGACTCTGTGGCTAGCAAATAACAATCTACCTTAGCTTTCATAGCTGTTCTCCTCATCTCTTTAAGAGAAACCCACCAAGAGGGTCCTGACCTGGATAGCAAGAAGGAACAAACTGTCTATGTTCCAGGCTTGAGAGGACAGGTATCATGCACAGTTTCAGTTGATGCCTATTTATCAGCTATAGGATACCCTAGGAAAAAAAAAATGTGCCAAACCATTATGTGGTAGCTGCACTGTCACCTTGCACTGCCTCCCATTTTATCCCTGCTCTCTGCTTCAGCCGCACGTGCATGCATATTTCCAAAGCTGTCAAAGGGAGCTGAACAGAGTTAAAAGTTTGCACACAGGTTCCTGGGACTGCTTTGAGAAGTGCAGACTTCAGGCAGGATTTCAAACCTAAGTCTCCAGTCCATCACCTGCTGAAGGATCAACAAAACAACATCTTTGTAATTGTCTGAGAGCCACTGGGTTGCAAAGTACTTAAGCATTTGGATGCTACTGAGAATCCTACTCTGATGTTTATTCAAGTCATGACCCAAGCACCCACCACTCCAATTTGCAGACAACAGGATCCAGGAGCATTCAGCATTTTGGAGCTTCTTTGATCTGTTAACTGACATTTTCTGAAGATGAAAAGCCATTGGGTTGACTGCCCATGAGAGAAAGCCCCCTAACCCCCCAGATAATTCCTGCATAGGCCTTGGCAGTTGGCCCAGACAACGTCAACAAGCTTTGAGCATGACTTATAGCACTATCTGAGACAGTGAAGAAAGCAGAAACTCCCATGACAGCATTCACATTCAGGTCTTGTTGATGAAACTACCAGTCATTAATGCCAAAAACAGCAGAGATTATTTTCTACCATGTGAGCTTCAAAATTCACATCAACAGGCAGAGTAGCATCTTTCACACAGTTCCTTAAAACACCTCTATGCCACAAGCCTACCCCTCACACCCATCTGGCAGCAGCCTTGCCCATGGCAAGGCACAGCTTCCTCGTCATTTCATCCTCCTCCAACACTCCCATTTGCGTTTTGTCCACTTGTTGCATCCTGTCTGATTCCTGTTCAGGCGTTCATCAGGGAGGGGAAGGTTGTTTTTGCTCCTTGCCTGTGCTGCACCCAAAGTAATGAGCCCAGAACCTTTGTGTGATCTCCTACCTGATACCCTGATTTAAGGTGGGACTACAAGGAAGAGTTTCCTTTCTTCACTCCTGACAACCAAGTGGAAAACATGTAAGTTCAGCAAAACAAAGATAATTGGGAAACCTACTTCAGGATCTGTTCAAAACATTTAATTCGACAAGCAACATTCTAGGGTTGGAGTTACTTAACTTTGCCCTCCTTCTTTCCAAAGTTTCAAACCAAAGTTCTGCACATCAAAACTATCCTTTTGAATCAGAAGTCAAAATGCTGTCTGCAAGCCATGAGAAAACATTTGATGTCAATATTCTTATTCTTCCCTTGACCAAAACTCAAACCATATTTGATACTAGAGAGCAAGTAGGCTCAGCCTTTCAGAAGCACTTTTGGGCCAAATTTACTGCTCATTCACAAACTCTAAGCAGTTCTTAACACAAAGCAGCTCAATCACAACTTCAGGTCATTTGTGACCTTGGCCTTATTCAAAATAAATGAGAGCCTAATGCTTACAGATTTTAAGCCTTAATCCGCAAACATCCAAACCCTCACTTTGTTTGCTCAGTATTAAAAAAATATGGGTTTTACTTTCTGTTTTTTCCTTGCATCTCTTGTCAAACAAATCCTTCCTGCCTTTGGACAAGCTGACATTGTGTGTCCTTGAGTGTGTTCAAAACCAAGGCAGAGCGTTCCTTTCTCATTACATGGCTTGGCTTATCAGCCCAGCAAAGGTTTGGGTTTCAGGTGTGGCTCCGTGCCAGGTGTGACTGGCCACACACCATTCACACAACACCAGAGGCAGGGGTACCAGGCATAGATAGGCTTACAGACTGTTCTTTTGTCACAAGCACCAGGAAACTTGCTCTCACCTGCTGATCCTCACAGACAAGCAAATAGCCTGTAGCCTCAGAAGATGGATCAGGAGGAATTAAAGTATATATAACAGGTTGATGGAGCGATATGATATGATTTGCCCACTGAAAGCAGAAATAGATTCTCAACTATATTTCTGTTTCATTGGTCACTGCTCTATGGCCAAAGCCCATAGAGAAGACAGACTGGTAAAACTAGGGCAAGACATTTGCCTCTTCTAGTGTTCAATTATCAAGAGCATTAATGCAGAGATTTTACCTCCCCAGTGGACTGGAAATTATTTAAATGAGACAGACCAACAAGGAAATAGTTACTGGACAGTGTGATGAGCTGGTGTGCTAGATTATGCCATGGCAGGGAGGCTGCATCCTGGCATACCCATAGAAACAGGACCACCTTGAAGGCATTGAGGTGTTTCGCTTTGTACACAAGTAACAACAAACTGCTAACTCAGTTTTCACCTTTTAATTTTAAAACTGCATACTCTATTTACATATAAATGTAAAATACTCTACATCTGAACAGTTTTCATTTGTGTCTCATAATGAAAATGGACTCCATATGCTGTCTGGATGTTCAACAACCCCCATAAGACCCATCATTCTTTCTTGTGCCACTTCGCATTTCTCTTATACCTTAGGAAGTTACTCAAAAGTTACTACTAGAATCGTTCAGAAAATGCATCTCCAGCAGGACTTGTAATGAGCAGTCCACATCTCTTCCACCAGTGAAGCATTAAAAGTCATGCCCTGGTGTTCTTTAATTGCCCAAACAAGTGTCTCCTACGGCTAGTTGAAATTGCCAAACACAATGAAGTGGATTGAAAAGTGGTGCCTCTTGCCAAAAATGTTATTCTCCTAGCTGACCAGCTCTTGCAGAAAGGAGGAAGAGGTGAAGGTGGTAGGAAGCTCCTCTAGAGATGTGGTGCATGTAAGATTACAAGCTTTGAGAGGGCAGTGCAGCTCCTAGTAATCCTTGTACTCATTTGAGTTTCATGTCTCTGCACCCTGGAGAAGCTGCAAATATTTGCAGGCTCTATGTAATTCCTGAGCAGGCAGTTTTGGCTAGTTAATTATGTCCTGCAGCCCTTCTTCACTCACAGAATGAATCCATAACCCTGAATTCATAGTCTGAATTAATTTCCCTGATTCATAGCCTTGACAGAGCTCTGACAACAGGGGAATCTCAGGAACCTGGTACTTCTGGTGCAAGTGTTCAGGTGACATGCCAGTTTAGTAGCATCTTCAGGATTTGCCAATGTTTTCACAGGAGGAGGTCCTGAGTACTCACATAGTTACCTAGTACCTTCCCACACCTTGGGGCAGGTTTAGCACTTCTAAAACCTTTCCTCAAGTCAAACCATTTCCTGAAGCACTCAGCAGATAGAAGAACTCAAGTCACTTTTTATGCAGTTGTTGATGTGGCTGTCCAGATCACAGGGGCACAGCATCCTGCAGTCTTAGACCTATTTACCATCACAGTAATCCCACACTTTGGGACACTGTTGCTATTCCCATTGTCCTCCTAGGGAACTGAATCACAGCAGCTATGTAACTTACTTGAGGCAGAATATGAAGTCTGGGGCAGAACAAGGAATGGAGCACAAGTCCCTCAAAGTCCTGGCAGGCAATCCAAGCCCAGGCCATCCCAGTGGCCTGTCATATTTGTGAAAACATCTGGCAGGGCATTAGGTGGAGTGTCTAAGATTTTCACTTGCTTGAGCACGCATGGCAGTGCCAGCCATACCTATACAGGTGAACAGGTATGGGATGCAGCGGGAGGGATGGGATGCCATTGCATCACAGCCCAATAACATTCTGCAAAATCCTCAGGAAGAGAACCTGGTGCCAGGCACGGGATCAGCAGGAAAACTGTGGGCAGACAAGGGACTTCTGCACCAGCAGCATCATGCAGCACTGATCCAAAGCCCAAGAGCAGCCATCATCTCCAGCAAGCTTTGAACATACTTGTTCAAGTCATCGGTCAACACCAGAGGTATTTGCAAAAGACCTTTTTTTGTGTGTGGTAATGTCCAACTGGCAAGAGATAACTATTAGACTCTTGCAGTGCCCTGCACACACTCCAAATTAAGCAAGCCCTGAGTTTAAGGGCGTATATCATACCACAATGTTTTCTCTTCCAAGATGAAGTTCTTTTAAAATCCAACTTCAACTGAATGCTCAATTTAAGGGAGCAGAAGCCACTAAACAACTGAAGTTACTAGCAATGTTCCTTGAGACTTTGAGATGCCTCCATTCATTCAGGGATCAGTCAAAAGACAATGATGCTCCATCTCTGTCTGACTCCCTGTCTTGGGGAATTGTTTTCTCAGGATGATGGTGAACATGGAATGAAAATCCTGTGAAAACTAAAGGAAAGCATTGAAGCACACTGGTCTCTGCTCTCCAGCACCAGGGCACTAAGCACCAGGGTGGGCTTTTGCTTTTTATTTTACAAAGATAAAAACCCTGCCCAGAGTTTGTACAGCTGGATGATGAATGGAGTAAATGCACAGAACCCACACACCACTGGCAGCAGCAGAGAGATAAAAGTTGCTAGAATTTGATTGCACCCATTATTAAAACTTATCTTTAACCATCTCTATGTCTATTGATTTCTAGCCAACTATTAACTAGCAATGACCTTAGTGGCTCGAAAATAACTTGTGAAGTCAAGTAAACAAAGGGGAACCCAGCTGCATACAAAGAACCAAGATATTTACAGAGACCCTCTTTACTTCTGCTCATTGCAATAAACTTGTGCTGAGTATTTTTCCATTTAAACATCTGAGTCAATGATCCAAGAAGCTGAGGGTGTGGACAAGTGACTGAGTGTACAGAGGAGCAGAAGTAAGGAATAGCAGCTAAATGTAATTGTGCCTAGAGCCTTGAATTAAAGTAATCTTGGGCAAAGTCAGAAGACATAACTTCAAGTTTTAAGAGCTTAGCTCCACTGGCTGTAAAACTTCATGTATATTAAGGAGAAACATTCATTACATACAGGTCAATTTGACTTTTTCAGGACATAGCATTATACTGTACCTGGTGCCAAAGAAAGCCACTTTTTGTTGCTTAAAAACCTGACAAAAATGGGCAATAGGAGTTCTTTAAAAATGAGAAACCAAGTATTTCATCCTATACCTGTATTTTATCATCCAATCTATTTCAGGCCTCATGATTTGTCTTTTCATGATCGAAGAATTTTCACCCCATGTCCTTTCTCTCTACCACCATGTCTACCCTAGTGTGCCACACGTTTCTGTTTGTGGATGGCATTGAGATTCCCTCTACAGTCACCATGACCTTCATCTTAAGCCAGCCCAGTACTCACAGCATCCTCAAAATTCTCACCCTTCCCAATGCACTCTGCTCCTTCCCATGTCCTTCAACTATCAGCTGGGGAAGAAGTAGCATTTACTGTGCTTTCTTTCAGACTATTTGTGCTCTAACTGGATAGTCATACAGCTGGCCAAAGAGCATTTACAACTTTTGGAAACTTCATGAGTTTTGTACACAGAGCATACTATTCCCTGACTATGATTTTCAAGAAGTTTTTAGTAATAAGGTTTTTTGGGTTTGCCTGTTTAGATGGCTGACTAGCATGTTCTAGAATTTCTGAAAAATGCTATAAATATACTAGTATTACTATTTTGACAAGAATTAACATTCTTATACACCACATTCTACACCACCTTGTTTTTGGCCCTGCTTGGTACTATGGTCAGAGCAGTAGATCCTAAGATAATCTCAGAAAATCTTGGGAAAATATAGCCATCATGTAAACCCATTGATTTAAATCCCATCATGGATCCAGTAGCAGATGTGTGTGCGAGAGTAAAGTGAAACATCCAAAACGGGGCCAATTGTGGTGACTGTAGAGATCAAAGTGGGAATTTCAGAGAGAAATGTGGGATCCATTTGGTTTCAAAAATTAAATGTAGATCTGTTTCTCCTTTGATGAAGAAAGGTGGGGGCATTCACATATCCAAGTTCACACAGGGCATAGTCAAACATTGTTGGCTAGACTTCGTGAACAAAGATTTTGGGATAAGCCTGCACAATGGATTCTTTAGGTGAGGCACAGTGTGCGTGGAACTGGTCTCACTCCCTTTACTCCTGAGGTTCGTTTTGCCACGGCCAAGCAGCTCGGACGGCGACAGCGAGTTCCTCAGGATTCGAACCGGCGTCCTCAGAGGAGGAGCCGGCTCCACAGGCGGGGGCTTACACCACTCGGCCAACGCTCGCTGCATAGTCAAACACGGTGGAGCAAGAAAAGCCAATATCTCCTTTAGTCATAGTCATAGCCCCACACTACAGAAAGAGCTCTTGCAAAATTCTGGTGCTTCCAGTTTGTGGGGAAATCCTTTAGATGAGATTTGTGGGCTTTCTCATGCTCACCATAGGCAAACCAGGACTGTAGGAGAAGCATAAATAAAGTCTTTTGATGCCAGAAGAGGAAATTATACAAACTCATCTTACTTTGAAACCTAAATAGAACTCTAAAGATTTTGGCAATTCAATCATCCACACAAAGGATTCTTCTTGGACTGACACTCAGATGATCCATCATCTAACCTCCTCAAAGATCTTCTGAATGTTTTGTTTCAATTTGGTCCCATTTGAGAGAGTGGTAGAAATTTCAGAAACAAGAAATGCCTACAGGATTTGGCATAACCCATGAAGGAGAGAAGGTAGAGATCCAGAGAAATTTCTGCTGTGAAAGGGCAAAGGGTGCACAACTCTAAGGGAATGAACAGTTGCCTTGCCAAACAGCACGTGTGTCCTGGCTGGCCAACCAGAGCTTGCATGGCTCTGTCCCAGCTACAGCATTACGTTATCTTCCGTGTTGTAGAGTCACAGGAAGAGCAGTGCAAAAAGAGCTGGGGCTATTACGGTAGAAACAGAAGTAGGATGAAACGGCCAAAGGACAAAAATCCACAGGAGACTTCAGTAGCTCTGCTGTTCAGGAAACAACAAGGCTCTTTCCCATCCCTTCATCTTCTTCCTGCTAAGGGTGAGATTACCCACCCTAAAGGCAGGAAAACACATACACGTCCCTCACCAGAAGAGGCATGGCATTATAATAGCAGGGCTATTTTTTTCCCCAGGAAAAAGAATGAAATCAGCTATTTACACTGGACAAATTACAAGCTCTGGAAAGCACATGAGGCACACAAAAAGAGCAATTGTATCACAAATAAATATGTGGTGGGGGGAACTTATTGATTAGCTTAGTAAACGCAGTTGCCCAATCAATAGTAATTTCTGGAAATGCCTGGTACTTATTTGGTACAGCTTGTACAATGAGGATAAATAATAAGAGCACTTAAGGGGCACATCTCTTGACACCATTGCTGAGCCCTGTACAACACAAAACCAGAACATAGCATAATTGCACAAGCCAAGACTAATCCCCTATACTTCTAAAGAAAGAAAAATCACAAGCACAAATACGTACACAGCCCCACTATCAAAACAAACAGCTGGATCCCAAAGGTATCCATGCAAGTTCCTGCTGTTCTTGCTGTAGATGGCTGCCACTGGACCCAGGATGGTATGAAACTCACCCATTTGTTATACCCACCTGGGCAAGCCACTGGTCCCCCAGGGATGCCTGCTGGATGGGAGTACACAAATCCTCCCCTCCTCCCTGAATGACCAGGATGCCCCAGGGCATAATAAAAGCCCCAGATTTTGGAGAAGAAAAAAAAAAAGGCATAGAACAGCTTGCCGGAATAGTTTGCTTGACACATATCCTCTCTGTCAGCACCTGCCCCCTGCTCTTGGAATCTTGGTTTGGACATGCCAACCTCTTGCCATGCCTTGCTCTCCCCCTGGGGCAGGGCAGGGTTCCAAAGCAGGCAGGACCCCCGAGTGACCATGGCTCATGCTGCTGGCACAACAGTAACTCAGCAAGAGGCATGGAGGTTGAACATCTCACCAGCAGGGCTTCAGGTAGCCCCTGGTTAACCCCAACCCAGGCTCCTGGATATACCACAACCCTGTGCTAAAAGTAGCACCTGATGGAAGAAGGGAAAATCCACCTCAGGTCCCCAGGGGCTTCTCTACTTCCCTTCTTCACAGATAGGAAGTTTGCTCACATTGTAACATGAGATCATAGCACAGGAAAGACTGAGGAACCAGACGCTCATTTAAGCTGCAGCTTTTTTACTGCAGCTGCCAAGGAAAACTGGGTTTGCATGAAAGGTGTTTACAGATATCGCTCATAGCCCTCCAATGAGGTGGCCTGTGCAAGAGCCTGTGACCAGCTCATCACAAGAAAGACTTTCACCCATCCTACTTACTTTAACTCTCTGCATCACTCTGAACAGGATGTGGCAGGAGGTTTTCTCATCCACATCACCGAACTCTGCCCATACAACCAACAGGTGGAGAAAGAGAGGGAAAGGTGTTTACAATGCAATCCCTCATTTATTTTTTGGTACAGATTGGTTCCAGCTGGGTGATGAGAGGACAGGGTAGCTGCTCTTCTCACTGGATGGAGCCCAAAGGTGTTTCGCATTCTCCCTTATGGCCCTAATGACTTTTCCCATCAGCACACCCTTCCTTGAGAGGTGTGTCAGGACACAGGTGTGTTGGGCAAATGCTGAAACCTCGTCTTGCCTTAAGAAGAAATGTCATTTTCTCTATCCCTTGGTGAGGGAATCCATGGGATTGTGCTGATTTTTAAAACACGGCAGGATGAGAGTCGTTTATGTTGAGTAGGAATGACTCATTTTTCTGTTCCTAAAATGTTGGTATTACTCACCAGAAAAGTCCCCACATATTCTGAGGGATTTCAGTGCTTTTTGTCTTTCATTAACAGCTCATCTTGTTTGCTTCCTCATCACAGCATCCTCCTCATAAGAACTTCCTGCATCCTTTGTCACTACCTCACAACACCATCTTGGTGGCCAAACAGCTCATAGAGCCTGGAAAAGACATTAGGCAGCTAGTGATTCCTTTGTCACTTAGAGAAGGCTGGGTTTGCCTCCATGATTTCAGCCTGTGTTCACCAGCATGGTTAGACATGGAGGTTGTGAGTTGCGTCAATTTTCCTTTTGACTCAAAGCAATTTTCATTTACAGTCTAGAGCTCTGCGCTCATTGCCAAAGGGTGTGTAAATGAAAGCCTTTCGGTACCTTGCAGAAACAGGAATGGTACCCTTACTTGAATTCCTGTGTCTCCTAGGAGGGAGGGCATACTTGCTGGTTTTGGATCCTGATGTAGCTGGTAGAGGGAATTAAAGGCATAGCTACGTTATTTCAACTCTTTGTGCCTAGTTTCCCTGGTTGTACAACATGTTTTCTTTGCATTGACCTCGAGGCTAAACATAAATGTCTAGGCCTTGAGCTGCTACACACAAAAGACTGTACAAAGATAAATAAAATTTCTTGGGGACCTGAAAAGCAGATAAAGGGAATACTTTTAACTTAGGAGTCATGTGGGCTATATCTCCCCTTCACTTTCCCTTCATCCTACAAAATCTTAAAATTACTTTTCTTGCTTTTTGTTGTAAATAATTGATGTGTGAAGTGCTGACTCATAAATCTGGGGCTACAGGAAAGGAAACTTCGTTTCTTGGTTAAAAAATTCATTTCACAGTATAGGCAGCTTACTCCGGGACTGGCTGGCAAGGCCTTGGCCACATAGCGTGCCCTGCAGACACAGACAATCTACTGCTGGGAGGATTTTTCCTGATTCTACTGTCATTCTGCAACAGGGGAACCCAAACATTGCCCCACCAAGAGTTTGGCAGTCCCATTTACATGAAACGCAGCATAGAAGAACAAGAGTTCGTGCTGGGGCTGCAATATCCACAAGATATTCCCTCCCAGTAAACAGCAGACCAAATTTTAGACTTCCCCAGTTGTTAATGTACCAAAATAACAATGGAGAGTGTTCCCAAAGCTCAGGATTTGAGGCTGCAGCCTTGAACACAAACCACTTAATTCATGAAAGACCTTACCATATAAAGAATGGAGGAAATATTATTTGTACGTCACAGGAGAGAACACACTCAGATCCTTAAATTTTTTTCAGCACCTGACCTGCACTGATTTCCGCAGCAGTCAGGCACTTGCACTCGTGCAGTGAGCCACACGTCAGTGACTCACTCAGCGTCAGACAGAAAGTCTGCAGTGTGGCAGCAAAGACAACTTCACTCTTCTGGTGCTCACAGAGGCTCTTCTAACACCTGGGGAGCCGTGACACTTCCCTTCACTCTCTTCAAGCAGCATGACTTCATCGTGTCTGCCAGGGACAATTTGCTGCTGGAATTCAGTACTTTTATCACTGCTCTTTGATGGACACCCCTGTGGTATATTTGACTCATCTTCTTTCTAATATTGTCATGATAAAATTCAACACCCCCTCCTTTCTCCTCAGACATTGCAGAAAAAGTGAATTTGGAAACTTCTCCCTCAGAGCAACTGATGAGAACAGCTCCATTGTGCCTGACAAAGTCAGTCACAGTCTGTGTCTTCAAAAGCCATAGGAACATTGTTGCTGTAGCTGTGCATTGTGTTGGCTATGGTTGTACAAGGTGCAAACCAGGGAACCAGCCTCTGTCCCACAGGGCTTGCAGAATTAACAACCATCCATACACTGAATGTTTACTATATAAATATTTAGCTAAAGGAAGCATCCAAGTCACATAAAAGCTCAATGGTTTGAAAAGGTCAATTGAGAGGCAAGTTTTTCAGGAGATTGGGTTTATCCATAGAATAGTAATTTACAGAACTTCCTTGTTGTATTTAGAGAGAAACAAAAGCACAAAGGGAAGGGGGGGGGAACAAAAAAAAAAAAAAACAACAAAAACCCAAACTTAGGACATAAACCCTTCCCTGTGCAAAATCTTCCTAAGTGAAATCTCCACTTGAAAAAGGAGTACAAGAGCTCTGTAAGTTGTTCGGCATCTGCCTGTGCAGAGCTGACAGCCCTGGAAAGGGCTCAGTTCCTGTGGTATGGACAGATATCTGAGAGATAGGGCAGAAGGGGAGTTATGAAGGCTTGACTCTCCCATATCAGGACAAATTAGTTCATTGAAGATACAGCAACAAATACAGATGGTGCTGTGTATGTGTCTAGCTGACAGAAAAAGAGACAGCACATCAAAGGCAGCATTAGGACACAGCCTCAAGTCTTACTCTTCTTTTGTGAGGAAGATTTCCTTGAGCTCTTGATGCTAATGGGAGTGAGAAAAAGATGTTTCTTTACTCTTGATGAATGCTTTCCTATTTAAATGATAAGCAACTCTGGAGTGAAGTGGGATGCTTCTATGCAGAGCCTACACAATAGCAAGCTGGTTGGGGTTTTTTTTACAAGCAAAATTCAAATCAGCAGTAAGTGCTCATGGTGCTCCCCTTTAGCTCTTGTGCTACCTATTGCAGACCACTGAAATAAAAATAAATAAGGACTCTTAAGCATGGGAACAGCACAGGTTCACAAACCCACACCTACTGTAAGTGGTCTTAAGGACCACTGATGAACCAGCATCTGAAGGCTGTGAGACCACACTGTGGCTGGGTTTGAATTCCTGCTGTGCCTCTGTGCTACCTAAGCCCATCCTCTATGGCTGCTTCAGAGGGTACCAGGATACAACCTTAGGATCCAGCAATCACATCTTCCCTGTGGTGACAGGACAGGAGAGACAAATGAATGACAGATAAAATAAAAGGGGGGGAGAAAAAAAGGGGGGGAAGAAAAGCAAAAGAGCTTCATTTCCTTTTGGTCAGGCCAGATTTGTTAACCAAAACGGTTGGAGAAACTGTGGGTACAAGCTGTGGGCACAGCAGTGGTGTGGGAGACTCTCTGAGCAAGAGTACCATACTCTGGGGAAGAGCCAAAACAACAAACATTTTTTGGTGCTTTTCAGCCATACTATGGATGGGCCTGACTCTGCCCTCCATCCTCTGAGGACCAGGGATCTGTGAGCCAGACTGTCTAGGGGAGGCATCCTTTGTGCAAGTAACAGCAGGATCCTATTTGGAGACCTGTGGTTCCTCAGCCACTGTGCAATGCCTGGACTCCCCAAAATGTGTATGCATGACAAGTATCTGTGTGTGTGTGTATAAGCACATACATATGCTCATGTACATATCTGTGTGTGTGTTTATACATGTATGCACTTCACCTCTCAGGTCACCTAGGGCACACAAGCTTAGACTTTCTGAAAGGGATGGCCCACATGGAGGAACAAGTCCATGAACAAGTGACTTCAGAACAATTTACATCCTGTTAATTTTTACAGCTAGAGAAGTGAACACTTGATATAATTGCAACCCTGTGTATCTTTACTAAAATTAACTTTTGGAAACGCTGTGGTGAACCAACACTAAGGCATCACTGTGAAAATTGTGTTTCAACAAAATTCTGGTTACTTTTCCCCTGTCTAGCTGCATCATGGCAGGCAGAGCTCTGTATTATGTAAGAAGGGAATCAGATGACCAATACAACTCTTGCCTCAGCAGAGGAGAGATGCTGCCAGCTGGGCATGTGAGCAGCCCTGCCTCCTGAGTTTGAAACAAGAGTATTTCAAGAGAGAATATGCATTAAATATTGTGGAGTTTAATCCTGTTTTTTGGGGGGTTTTATATTCTTACTGGGGAAAGCTTGTGGCTAGTGACCTTTTACCCTGCATTTCCCATCTTATGCTCTGTCTTGTTCCTGGTGTAAAATAATGAATGCAATATAATTCAAAATAAATTGTTTCTTGTCATATTCTCAATGGCTGTTTAGGCACTGCAACCTTGTTTTTTAGCTGTCACCTCACTCCTGTGAAGAGTGGGCACATAAGACTTGTCTTAGGGAAATGTCAGTCTTTCAGTTCTCTACTGAATTTGGACCACTTTGGTTTGTAACACACTCTAGTTTCATGTTCATCCATGTTACACAAGACTTTTTGACTTCTGGTCAGCCACAGACACAGTGTCTCTTGGTAGTTTATAAGTTGTTCTGTACAATGAAGGAGAAACAGTGATGGTTTAAGAAGGGAAAAGAGTGGGATCCAGATTCCTTAACATCTGTTCCCATAATGAGCAAGTTACTCTCTGTGTTGGTGCCTTGTACAGGCCACTTACACAAGTCAGGCACAACCCAACAGCCTCTCGTCCTGTGGTAACTCCAAAGCATGAATATTATGCTACCAAAGTTTATTCAACAGAACTTCCAATACATCCCATCAGCAAAACCCTGAGACTGCTAAAGCCACATGCTGTTCATTGGCTGAAGCTCAAAAACAAGCAAGCTCAAATGCAAGACCAATGAGCTTGATCCCAAATTGCCCTTTGCTGCTTTCTCTTGCTCTTGCTCTCCATTCCAACAGCTCCTGAAAGTGCACAAAACATCCAGGGACTGCAGGGTGTAATGGTGCCAGACACCTTTGCAGTGCCCAGGGACCTCACAGGCTCTTCTGCAAGTGTGACCTTGCTATGGAGCCTGTGTTGGGTAACGCTCTAAGTACAGTCCAAAGGGCAAGGGGTGCAGATGGAAGGGCTGGTCCAAGGAAACGCAGAGGTGACAGTGGTCAGTGTGATAACCACCTGTTTGAGTCAGCCTTGGCTCTGTTTTACAAAGAGAGGGCTTCATGGAAGTCAGCAAGGTGCCACGCAGGAAGTTTCAGAATGCTCCCTCCAAGGTTGTGGCTGCATTCCCAGCCCCCCTGGAGTAGGTCCTGTGCCTCAGAAAACATCTTGGCCACCAGTACCTATGGCATGTGCAAACATTCCACCCCTGGGAAACATGCTGAGCTACTGAACATGCCTCCAGTTATTATAATGGAATTATAATGATGGGTAATTCACCGATTGCAGCCTTGAAACAATGCTGGAAATCTCACTTGGAGCCTGAAAAACATGCAGAGGTCTCCCTTTGCTCTGTCAATACCATTTCATCTTCACTGAGACCCCACTCAGCTTGGGCAAATCAAACCACAACCATTTCCTCCATCTCTGCATAGTCAGGCAAGTGTCCTGAAATGTCTGGTGTGGATTTGCAACTTGTAAATACTGCAGGGCCAGGAATCTCTCCTAAAGAAAGCAAGAATCATCTGGAAGATGTCAAGAAGACAAGATGGCACATCACAATCATGTAACAGGGGGATGGTGAAATTGCTGTTGCGTTAGAGCTGAGTAACTCGTGATTGCTCTGTCCTGCAAATGTTTTCAATCTTTAAATATTTTTTCTTAAATGCAATACAGGTGATGATGTGTATTTTTACAAAGAAAGTGGGCAAAAAAGCTCAGTGAGGACAATCAACAATGGTTCATTTTGATAACTTTGAAGTGTTTTGTATTCAGTCATGTTAAAAAAAAAAACTCATTAGCTTAAATTGTGAAATCAAAAGTCATTTTGAATGAAATGAATTTTTCATTTCAGAAATGATAAAAGGGCAATTTCCAACCTCTGAAATACAATTCAAATTGAAAAATGTGGCCAGTACAACCCCTTTCAGGGAAAACGCTTTATTTCTCACATAATAGTATTTTAGGGTGACAATATGGTTCATCAAAACCTCTGCACCTCAATAATGTGCATCTAGGCTTCCCCTGATGCATGGTGACTGTGCGTTGCCTAATTGCGTGTGACTAATACAATTTCATGTGCATTTCCGTGCACTGGGGATTCATTGTTGCCACATACTACCATTGGGAAATCTCTAAGCGTGTGTCTATGAAACAATGACAGGGAGACAAGAGTAGCTCCTCTGGAGAAAAGACCTAGGAGGAGGCGGATGGCTGGGAGCAAAAAATTATCAAGGCAGAACAGACAGAAAACAGAGCAGCTGTGCCTTCTCCCCGGTTTGTAGGGCACAAAACCTCCTCTGTTGAGCAGGACTTGCTGGGACAGTGTTTAAGAGGTCCTCTTTGGTGATGAAAACAATGAAATCTAAGAGATGTTTGAGGAAGGCGGGGAATGGAAGAGAATTCTCCTTCTCAGGGAGAAATATCCTGGGTCCAAAGAGCCAGAGGGACCACAAGTGCTCAGCAGCGTGAGGAAGGCAGCTTAAGAGGGACCCATTTCCCCAGGAGTAGGAAAAAAAAAAAAAAAGAAAGAAAGAAAAAAGAGACAAAGGGTACAAGTAAGCTCCAAACAAGCTACTATCCTCAGCAAGAGCTGTCAGCAAATGTTTACAGTAATCCTTCATTCAGAGCTCACTTTGCATGGCTTGTATAGCAGGTTCAGAGGGTATAGAGCCCTTCTCTTTGTGACCAGCACCCAGACTCCCAAACTGAGGACCTTTCTACCCAGGGTGCTGAAGAGGAGGGCTGGTTTGTGAATATATACTTGTCATACAGAGCTGCTGGTCTCGTATCTCCATTCCCTGCTATAAAACCCACTGTGGTGGTGGAAGATTTTCAGGAACTGGGTGTAGAAAGGGGAGGCGGTGCCTAATTCACAGAGGGGCCCTGAAGGTGTTTAAAAGATGTATAGATGTGGCACTTAAGGACACAGTTTAGTGATGGGCTTGGCTGTGTTAGGTTGATGGTTGGACTTGATGAGCTTGGAGGTTTTTGCCAAATTACATGACTATACCACGCTATGATTCTATGCATAGGAGAGATACACCACATTTGATACTGGAGGGGATGCTCATGAGTTCCTTAACCAGAAGGCTCAAGTGAGTCACCATTTCACTAGGAAAACCAGGGAGCCATGCCCAGGCAATCTATAGCTTGGCAGTGGGGATGTGTTCCTGTGTGGTGGCACATCCTATCCGTGAGAGGGTGAGTGAGAGGGAACATGCAAACATCATCCCTAAAAGGGGAGCAGACTGTTTGGTGTTAGTCTTACATGTGCTCAGAAAACATTTTCTAGAAAGTGTCCCATTGTAAATTAAAGCATTTCTCTACCTACTTTCGAGATGTTGGAGGTGTAGACTGTGCTGCTCAACACTACCAAGAGTTAGTTGCTGTGTTTGGTGCAGGGGCAGAAGCAGAAACGTGGGTGCCTCAAGAGCTGAAAGCAGTCAGAACATTTTGGTCTGAGGGGTGGCTAACTTTACATGGCCATGGAGGAGACCACTTCTAGCTTTACATTTTGGACTCGATTGCCCCAGTTGCAGCCCTGTGTGCCTGCACACAACTACCCTGCATGGGAGGGGTAAGGATGAGTGTAAATCAAATTGAAAACACAAGGCATTCATATGCCACAGGGAGGGGAGTCCCATTAATATCTACAAGCAAGGGGGGGCAAACGGCCATTTTCCAGGGGAGTTATCTGCTGTTTTGCAATGTTTATAAAATAAAAATAAATGAAACCAGCAAAAGTCCTGAAGAGTCCACCACTCACTACTGCTGGAGGGGAAAGACAGGAAAGCCCTTTGATGAAAACTTTTGTGGGAGTAACAGGCTTTCCCTGCCTGGCTGCTGTCCCAGGCAAGTGTGATGTGCAGGCGGCCACAGGATGCTGCAATGCACTGCCCTGCCAGTCCCCTCTGCTAGCCAAAGACCCTGGAGAAGAGCCTTCTTCTTGGCCCCTGCCTATAGATTGTAGGTTTTCTGTAATGTAAATAGTGCATATGGCAATAGAGGTGCCATTACTTTTATAATTACTGTTAATGCTGCCTGAAAAGAAAAAAAAAAAAAAAGAAAAGAAATAATGAAACCTGTTCTGCAGGCAAGATGACAGGAAAAGGCCTCTGTAATCAAACAGGAGGGACCCACCCCTTTTCCTCTTCTAGTAGCCTCTGGTTTGTTTCCTATAGTGGTTTAATAGTCTCAATTCAGCTTTTTTTCTTTCTCATCCTTCCCTATAAACTTGGTGTATTTAGCCCCTTCTCTCTATTCATCCCAAGTCCTCACAATTTATACTTACTGTTTGTTGTCCCCTTGATCCTCAAAGCCTTTCACTAACCACTTAGCTGGCTTCTGGCTTTTCAGATGTCAGGGGTTTTTGAGGCAAGGTCTCCCCTTTCTGAGGTGTCTATGCTGCTCCCAGCACACAGCACCCCAAACCCTGATACCTGCCTGATTGTCTCTGGCAGAGGGGTTTTAGTATCCACCACAATGGGCTGGCTAATGAACTTGTTGCTTCAGCTGGGCTGGTCTCCTGAGACATCTCTTTGTGGAGGGAGTTCTCTTCAAGGGAGAGAGGATACACAATTTTGGATTGAATACAGTGCTCCAAAAAGGAAGGTGAGTCATTGAGCCTGATCATTAGGGTGTGTGATGATATTATCTAATGAGGAAACGCTTGATGATGCTTTTAGAGACTGCAAAGAGCAGCGAACTGGCTGCAGAGGAAATCAGAATGTGAGCGCTTTCAACATAAACAGTGTTCAAGAAATGGGATCTGAAATGTCTTTGGGGAGAAGAGCAGAGCAATTTCAACACCCTCAAGCTTGCGTCAGGGTGTGTTGCTGCTTCTGTTTAATCTTAGTTGTTCACATAATTCTCTCCTGAAATAACCAGCTCACTAGAACTCAGGACAAAGGAGCCTTGCCTGAAGAACAGATGTCACCTCATTTGTTTTCTGAAGTTTGTGTTTGTTGTAGTTGTGTTTTTTTCTAAGTTGAACTGCAGATGATGTGTTAATTAAAGGGTATTCTAAGGCTAGTGTAGGTCCCAGATCTAGGTTTAGTTAAGCAATGGATTTTACAGAATCCCTAAGATAAAGAGAAACATTTCAGCTGTTGCTGTTTGGTTTTGCTGCGGGGTTTTCTCTTTGTTTGTTTTTTAAGAAATCACCTTCAAATTGTTTGCTTGACTTCCTCTAAAGAATGTTCAGCTTTTTGCTACCTCATGAGAACCAGAGAGTGAAACCGTGTAGAAATACCAAGTGGTAGTCCCCATTCTCTTTTTTCTAAGTTGAGAAAGATGAATGAACTGGCTGCCTGACTTGCATTTCTCACTCCTGGCACTACCTGTCTGAGGCAGCTGTCATATAACTGGGCAATTTTCAGTAAGAGACCACAGTAGTGAGCATTGTCATGCCCCAGAAAAGTCAGAAGACTGTAAACACCTCAGGAATACCTACCAGAGAAAAGCCTGTTTGAATGTTTGGATGTATTCAGATGGGAATTTGGCCTTGAAATCTTATTTAAGTCCTCAGCATCTGATAAACTAATGTACTCATCAATAAAAACATATTGCAGATGGAATAAAAATATCACAAATTAAAACTTGTCTTTCCCTTCAAACAGAAAGAAGGTCTGCCCTTACTAAAGCTGCAACATCATCAAATTACCCTTTCTTTGCACACAAATGTTCAGTCTTATTTAAAATCCATTACAGCTAGAGTGGTTTAAGCTTGTTCTTCATGTATTCAAATTAAACTGACAGAGCACATACACCCTCTTGCAGCCCTTTGCCTAAATGATGTTAAACTGCTGTAATAGCCTTGCACAGTATTCTCAAGCATGGACTGCAACCATTACAGCTCTGGGTGCACATGAGATTTCAGCTCTGTTTCAAGTAAGAGAAAATGAAAGCAGAATAGAGCCACAATCAAATGAAAGTTAAGGTCTTGTGTGAGCACTGTGGCAGCTGTACCTTTGATGCAAATGTCTGCAGAAATATCAGGAAACCCTGGTGCAGGTGTTTGGGAATCCAGACATAGTTACACCAACCATTTTTTCTTTTAATTTTTTTTTCCTCTCTTCTGCTCTAACTAAATACATCTCTGGGCTTAAAAGCACTGTGTGGCCTAAGGCCAGGCTGGTCTCACGGCTGCAGCTGTGTGTATGTGCGTGTATGTGTGTGCATTCCTTCTCACTCTCGTAAATGTGCAGCAAAAGTGTGAAAAAGAGCAGCTGGCACATCTGAGAAAGAAAATTGCAGTGGAAACATGGCAAATTTTTTTAGATCTTGGTTACTCTGACATAAGGCATGACAGTTCCTATCTTCTTAGGAAAGTAAAACAGAATCTGAACTCTCAGTTCCCCATGACCCCAACGCCAGTGACATCCTGGAGAGTTCAGAAAGCATGGACTGGAGTGTTTCTCTTCTAACTGATTAATTTTGCCCATCTTTCAGATATGTTTTATTGTTAATAATCCTGCAAAAGCAGGAAGTGATGAGAACAGCGTTTCTGAAGAAGAGGTGGCTATCAAATGTTGTGTATCTGGGCCTCCTTTGCCACAGTGTCTTTGCAGAATCATTTGATGTGGCCATCAGGAAGGAAGGACGTGCTTCAGAGGTGGTAGCTGAAAACTTACCACAGCTGAAGAGCCAGTTTGAACTCTCTTTATAAAATATTCTTCTCCTGAGTGCAGCTGTGCTTGTAACACAGATCGGCTGAGTCAGGAGAGCACATAAAGAAAAGCAGGAGCTCAGCTCTTCAGCTGCTAACACATCCCACACAGAAGGGGACTAGCTCCATGCAGGTGCTGCACAGTCTTCCAGTGACTCCTTGAAGTTGCACCCTTGTAGTTGGGAAGAAGAGACAAATATCTGCAACACTTATCAGAGAAAAATCACCAAGCCAGTCAGTGTAGGGCAGTGTTAGAAATCCATGGGATGCTCACTCCATCAGCAAGATGTTAGACCCAAAGTTTTTGCCTTGCTTTATAGCAAAATAAAGCTGGATTGACTCAAGGGACTTGTACATAGCCATTCTTTGGCAGTTCTGCAAGAAAGACAGCATCCAGGACTGATAACATCCCTTCTTTTCTCCCCCAGATCTTTATCACAGTGAAGTCATGGTATTCTCCTGATCAGTTACTGACAGACCTCCTAGAGGAGCATGGAAGGAGCAGGAAGGGGCAGAGCCCTTTTCCCCTTCTCTGTCCTGGAGCTGGTGTTTCAGACAGACATGAATTGGTGGTACATGGCCAAGCCCAAGGGATGGTCTGCAGAGATGTACCCCTGCCACAGCAGCCACAGTCTTGCCTGTGCCTCGTAACAATCAGTTGCTTTGGGCTGCGCTCTACAGTGCCAACCCACTGCTGTGCTCAGCACTCACCAAGCCACTGCCATCCCCTGAGGGTCAGCCAAGCCAGGGCACTTTGTGATCTTGCTAGGTGGCTCTACTAGTAGGTGCTGCATCCAAGAGATCAACAGTATAAGATCAATCTTCCCAGTTAGGTGAGGAGACAGGAGATGACTATAAAAAACTGTAAGAAGAATAGGGTAATAAATTTAATAATAATAAATGTAAGAGCCTCTTAGTATTCCCCTCTTCTGTGAATGTGATTCAATGTTGTTGTAGAGAAAATAGCACTTAACAAACCTGATTTAGTTCTTTGAGGAGATTACAAAGTTGCCTGATAAAAGTAACTACGCAGATATGCTATACTTAGATTTTCTACAAGGGGATTGAGCTAAAACCATGACATCCTGCTTAAAAAATAGCACAGAATAGTATGAACCAGAAGATATGTGAGACAGATTGAGAGCTGGATGACTGACTGATCTCAAAATATTGTTGTCAGTGAGAACTCATTGAACAACAAATTCCAAGCAGGTTTTGGATTCAGTCCTGCTTTACCCTATGCTTCTTTAACCATCAATCTGGAAGACAGTGTAAAATGGCCACTGACAAAGGGCATGGATCCCCTTCCTTGGTGGCAAGGTGGTTGAAGAGGCAGCCATGCCAGGGAATGGTGACTGCTGCATAAACAGGGCTCACTTGCAGTACATTCCTGGAGCCCATGCTCCAAGGAGTCTGGAGAGAGGAGAAGGGGAGACTTTTCCTTATGAGGAGGACTGGTTGCATGTAGCTGAGCTCCTGAATGAGGGCTGGAGGTCGTTATGGATGCGTGGTTCAGTGCAGACACCTCTCCTGGCAAACAGGGGCAAGGGCTGCCTGGGATTTAGCACACAGGGAAAGTAGTAAGTAGGATCAGGGAGGTTAATTTGCCTCCACATAAAGCACTGAGACTAAAGTGGATAAGATAACACAACCAGGCCTGGGGCTCACATTTTAATATTCAAAAGGTGGTTAAAGTGAGGGCAGGAAAGAGCCACAGAAATGAATTAAGGAGCAGAGAAAATGCCTTAGAGCAAGATACTGAAATTGTTCGATCTGTTTCATGCACCCAACGGGGGAAGGAGGGGAAAATTGAAGGGTGAGTTAAGATCAGCATATAAGTAATTTCATTGTAAAAAAATGGTGAGTGGAACAAGGCTTTTTAATGTAGTAGAGAATAGCATAAACACAATCCACCACTGGCTAGGAGCTGAAACCAGACAAATTCAAATTAGCTGCAAGGTGCACGTGTTTAGCAAAGAAGTGATTAACCACTGGAACAAATGACCAAAGGGAGGGGCAGCTTCTTTTTCTTCTTCTCTTAATATCTTCAGATCATGACTAGACACCTTTCTGGAAGAAATGCTTTAGGAGAGCACAAGCCACTGAGCACTGGTAAGGGGTAGGTAGGTAAAAGCAATGGTTATATGCTCTGTAGGTCAGATTACACAGGCTAATGATCCTCTCCCACCAACACCACCTCAGTCTCTGGTACCAATCCACTCTCATATCAAAATATCTGAATATCTGAAGTATCTGACTAACACCCTATGTCACCATAGTTAGCATCCCTATTGCTTAGTGAACTTACATAGGGAGACTGTGTCAGAACTTGATGTAGAATAACTCCTGATTCTCACCTGAATGTCTTGACTTCAGACATTATTTTCCCTGCAAGCATCACAAAATTGTATCTAGGTCATGCAAACTTTCCCCCAGAAACAGCCTCTGGGTACAACAACAGTGTGGCTGATATAGCATCAGGTCATGCATTAATATATCTACTTGTAAAGGTTATGCCTTTGAGGCATTGGCTTGGGCCAGGAAAGGAAGGTTCACTCCTCTCCCAACATGGACAGCAGTAGATTGATGGCCTGACCCTAAGGTTTGTGATGTCTCCCTCATCCTTCATCATTTAGGCAGTTCATCCTGTAGAGCATTATACAAGGTGGTCAAGAGCAGAAAGGGAAGAAAATAAGCTGTATTTTCATCCTCATAGCAGGGCTAGGGGAGTAACTGAGGAGAAGGGGCTTTACGTTAAAGTTCCCCTTGAGTTACTCACACGTGCATGCAATCTGCATTACTGCTGAATCACTTTTTTTTTTTAAACTAGCACATTATATGTGTGAAAATATAGCACTGCCATGGTCTAGGCCTCACCAACACATGCAAAGAAGGGGGAAGCTGTTCATGTGTGACAACCCACCAGGCCACTACATCATGTAGCTATCAAGAATGTTTTACCTCCTGTAGTCCGTTCAGCTAAATGAAGCCCAGAGTGGGTATCAAAGTTAAAAATAACTGCATAGTTTATATAACAATATATATTTTTAAAATATAAATTTAGTCTATCTCTTCCTTTTGAATTCCTTGGGCTAATGCCCATCAGCAAACAACCCAAGCTCTGGCAGTCTCTGCCTTCCATCTCTGCTACCTCAGGGAGAAATCCTCCAAACCCAGCAGGCATGGGTCTTCTACTTTTGGGTTCTGTTTCCTCAACCCAGATGTGTTGGTTGGGCCAGTGATCACGGGTCTCTCTTGAACACCTCACTGGCTGGTGAGCAGCGTGTGGGCTGGCACTTGCTCATGTCTGTGCATTGCCTCTGTCCCTTAGCACCCTTCAGTTTAGGACTCGGGTGCCTGTGTCTGCATTCCTGATGAGTAAACCATAAGTCTCCAGCCAGCTCTGCTGAGTCCATACTCACTATACTAGTCATGGGACCCACTTCAGGAGAGAGGATGGTGTATTCAAACACTTCTGTGTCCTAAAAGAGGTGTATTCTGGTGCTTGTCACCCATGAAATACAGTATGTGTATGGGATACCTGCCACAGTTAAAGTCTACGCAGTTTAGGGCATCTGATTTAGATGGAAGTCAATTAGACCAATGTTTCACAGCAATTCTGGCTCTTCCAAACATCCCGGTAGACACAATTGTAGCACACAAGCTGCATGTGTGAACCATACATTTTCACTACCAGCTTTGGTGAAAGGTCATTAGCATATGCCAGTCCTTACAGAGCATATTGTCATAGAAAAATCCCATTCAGTGGGGTTATTGTGGAGAAGTTTGGGGTCTGACACAATTCAGAAGCCTCTGAATTCTGCCTGGTGGTTGGTGGGAAAGATATCAAGATATCAAGAGGATGACGTGAGGTGGCGATGGAGAAATAGAAGTGCTACTGGTGCATAACAAAGTCTGGGTTTCCACAAGATATTCTCTCACTACTCAGATGCCCCATGCCCAGGACCAGGGTGCCTGGCACGGCAGGATGTTCTGCTCCGCAGGGTAATTTTGCTTCAATGCGGTCAGGCAGGATCTGGGCCCTTCGTCCCACCTGTGCTTGTGCCAAGGGCCAGAGCACAGCACAGCACTAATCCAAGGCTGATTTCTGGGACAGATTGTTCAGCCAGCCCCTAGTGCTTAATGCATGATCTCACCCAATGGCCTAGTTTTTCTAGTGATAGTGCTTTTCAGGAGCTTTGCAAAGCCTTTCATATAATGTAAAGGGTATCATGATGTGAATCCACCCCTTCATGGTAGAACCAAGGGCTACATAAACATCTTAGGCATGAGTAAGTGACAGTAGCTAATCTGACCTGCCTGGCAGCTCAGACAGAACAGTTCAGCACTTGAGCTCATTAGTCAAAATCTGACTTGCTAAGGTTGGGCAAACATCATCTTCATACGACACAATTGTTGTGGGAAGGCACATAGCAGAAGTGCCCCAGGCTGGTGGGCATGGGAGGGGAGAGGCAAGCTGAACTGGGGACTGTGTCTGGAATCTTGCAGGCTGCTACCCCGACAGTGGGAAGATGGGCATGTGGCATTTTCTGCTGGCATGCAAACAGCTGAACCTATCTGATATCTGGCACACAAGTGTTTGGCCGGTTATTTACCAGCTCACAAACAGATAAAGATGCAGAGGGGGTTGCTCACAGCTTTTCCACAAAAGGGAAGAGTGAGAAAGAGAGACACAGGGAAAAAAAAAAAAAGGCAGAAAAAAACAACCCTAAAAAGAGAACAGGAGTGAGAGTTGTCAGTGCCCGCAAGCACTCGCAGGAATAATAGCAATAATCACTGTCATCCGTAAGAGGCTCTTGCGCCAGGTTCTGCCTCTCCCCCTCCTTCTCTCCCCTCGCCTTGCTGTCTGAGTCACTGGATCTGAGTCACACTCCTGTTCTATTCCTGTACCCTTCCCTTCAGCTGGGGATGTAGATTTGTTTTGGCTGGAACGATCTGGGCACAGGGGGGACCATCTGCTGCTAGTTCTTGCTTGCTTTGCTCTTGTTTCTTTCCCAGAGAAGGGAAGTGAGTGCTGCCATTGCAATAATTCAGAGGGAGCATGCTGGGAACATACACCCCTCACTGTACAGCCAAGGACTGCCATTTGTCATCTGAAGGCTTGTTATCTGTGGCTGACCCTGAGCGGTCATCCCCATGTGCTTAAGCAAGCAACTCTGGCAAAATCACTTCCCTGCATATCAGCTCTTCCCAAGGAAGGTGTTTTTCCTTTGGTCAAACCCCAAAATGTTTTTAAGGGCAGTGCAGTGCAGAGGTGGGACCCATGGTGCTTAGTACAGTCTGCGCATCACTGAGAGGAAGGAGAGGCACATGAAACAACCTGACAACAAGCAGAGACTTGCTGTTCATATGTGCAGTGAATGTTGTGACAGAAGGAGTGCTCCCTTCTGGTTTTCCAATCATCAGCAGCAGCCACAGTCGGTGTGTGCACCTTGTCTTTTGCTGCAATACTAGTAATTGGTGGTGGTGAGGAAATGCAAATTACTTAATGCCTAATCCACCACAACCAGTGTCTTGGCTGATTCTTGCATCCACAGCCTAAGTAGGAATGTCAGCAAAGGTATGTGAGAGAAGAATTCACTGAAGAGCTGAACTAATGATGGATTGGAAGATGTGGCTGACTGAGCTAGAGCAAAGGTCTGGGAGAGAGAAAAGTCACACCACTTTCACATCAGGGTTTTCAGGATCAGGTTTTCAGACCTTTAAGAGTCTCTGTGTCTCAGACATCTCTTTGGAGGATCTTTGAAGGATGCAATAGTTGGAGACCTGGTGCTCAGGACTCTCCACAAGACAGGCTCCTCCTGCAAGCTCTGCCCAAGCATCACAGAAATGGAGGCCCCATGATGAGGAGATGCCTTTGGAAAGCTTAAGCCCAAGGCTGTGGAGCAAAACCAAGTATTTGCCAGACCTGTTTGTGGTAGAGACAACAGAAAAGTTGCTTCATGCCTGAAAAAGAACATAGCTGTCCATTCAACCAGAAATCCTAAATCCTGCTCTCTCTGAAAAGCCAAGCAAACATCAAATCAACATCACATTATTCATTTACTTTTCATGGGGCTTTTGAAATTAACCTAAGCTCACAAAGCCCTGATACACTCTGTAGTGAGTGGTTCTGCAAGCCCGGAAAACACATCCATCTCCAGTGATACCTTTCTCAGTCTCATTCTTTACTGTTCCTCCTGAAAAATTTAGACTGTATTTCCCAGAGTCTGCGAGTTTTAAAATATCTTAAATGACCCATTCCAGAGTGAGGAGTACTCAAATGCCTGCAGATCAGGGAGCCCTCAGCAGCAGACTGACTGATGACAGACACCACACTAATGTCATATCCCCTGAGGATCAGGGTTGTTAGGCAAATTGATTCTCTGAAGAGTGATCTTAGCTCTAATTCCAGCACTCTTTGGGGTAAGGAGGCTCCAAAAGCTGTTTGGTGTTTGGGACATTTCTCAGAGGGGCTGAATGTCAGCACATGCAAAACCACCATCTCTACTGGTCCATGTGTCGCATTGGCATCTAAGGCACTTGTAACATTAATGTCTTTAATGCAGAGGGAAATCAAATTACCAGAAGGATCTGACTAAGGTCTGGGCCAAATTCTCAGTGGGTGGAAAATGGTCACATCATTCTTAATGGAGCTGTGACAATGTGATTTACCCTCCCCACAAGTGATGGCTAGACACTCACATCACACTTCCACCCGAGATAACTCTAATTTACTCTGGGTCTGAGTCATCTGCCCAGCCAGTGACAAGATGCTTCGTCTCCGAGTGGCTGAGACAGACACCTGGTTGTTAAGGTTTGCCTTGCAGGTGTGCCCCAGCCAGGACCCTTGGCTCTGAAGGCCACCAAAGGAAGGGCCCTGCCTCAAAAACCTTGCACTGCATGCAAATGCCAATGCAGGTGCTTCCTGACTTCTTTAGAGGCTGGATATCAGTTACAGCAAAGAGGGGGGCAGCCTGGCAAAAGTTCATAGGAGAGACAGGTTAATTACCCAGCTCTTTCTGTGGTGCTGGTTTATTATTTTCAGTGCTCTTATTTAATTCTAGATCATGTAAAACCACCAGTTCTCCAGACAGGCTCCTGTCCCACCTTACCAGTGCCTGCTGCTACCATCCCCTCTTCCAGCCTGACCTTGTCTCAGCAGAGAAACCCTGATCCCACAGGGTCAGTGTCAAGGGACTGTGTCAAGTTACTCCTCAAGATCAGCCAGTTTCTCCCAGCTGGGATTTAACTCAGAGAAAGCCTTTTATGAGGGAATTCTCTGAGAGGGATGATGCAGTGTACAACTCTTGACCTCTTGCTTTGCCCAAATCCATTTGAGATGGTCACCAATTGCAGCTGTGCTCACTCCAAGAGATATAAAGGGGGACTCCTGACCTATGCCAATTAGAAAAGCACATTAATTTATGTTCTGGTTGGGTTCCTCTTCTTTGTGCAGGAGATGTTTCCCGTGCGCTCTCTACTGTGAATTATTTAGTGGGAAGGTCACTCAATTCCTCCCAAAGACACAAGAGAAACCAAAGACCCATCTGGGGGTTTTGGTAACACTGCTTCCCCTTTAATGCTCCTTTCTTCCTTCTTCCACCCTCTCTCTTCTGTCCACCAGATTTTCCTCTTTCCAAACCTCCAATACATGAGGTTGATCACAATCAGCCCAAGGCAAAGCATGAGCAGAGACAACTGATGTTTGCCAGTCTGCATTTTTGATCTAGGATGACTTTTGACTCTCGGGGTGACATCCTCTCCATGTCTTCTTTTCCTAGGCATGCTTCAGGACACTCTGGAATTGTGGTACATGCTGGTCACTGAGCCTTACAGCTCAGCAAGTTTAACCTTAGATTCTTTGAATAACGTGCAAATTCTTGCTAAAACTGGTACAATCAGTGAAGGCTTGACATATTATCTTATGCAGCTGTATTAAAAAAAACCCTGCCCTTTCAACCATAATAGCCTAGGCATACCTTACAGCTCTAACCACATGTCATAGCCCAGTGCTGTCCCTTAACTGTAAACCTCCCATCTGCAGATCTGCTGGGTCTTCAGGGTTGGATTTGTTTCTGACTAAGATAGATTGAACAACAAATGTAGAATAAGAGGATATTACGTGGACTGCAGACTCAGAAAGGAGCAAGCACTTAGCAACAGCCCGCCTGCCCTGTGTTTTCTTCAGAATTTGTCAGATAAGACACGTGTTGACTAGAAAATGTTTATTACTACGGCTTGCCCTAACTGACCAAGTGTAAAACACACAGCTTGCTTTCCTCTTCACTGAGCTCTGACAGTCTCACTGGTGAGGGCTCATCCTGGCAAAGGGCAGTGCATTGTGCCAAGCCTTTACCTGCTTACAAACAGTCCTGACATTTTGGTCTCCCAAACAATGGGGCTAAGGTGATCCTTTGAGAAAAAGTCACATTCATTGCTGCTGTAGTCTCCAACACCCAGCAAGGCTGAACTTACCAGAGAGTCCAGAGTCACGAGACATTCGCAAAATGTATATGAATCATCCAGTTTGCACAAGCATTTACAAATCAAGAGTAGTAACATGCAAGATCAGTCTGATCCCTAAGAGCAAACATGGAGATCTGTGTCCCACACAAAACTTTTACAGCCAAGGCACATCATACTGCTCCTGGGCACATGTATGCACCTATCCTGTGCACTTTGCCAAAACCTGGTGAGTCAAATGAGTTTGACTCTGGGAATTCCAGAGAGAGGCTCAAACTTGAGGACATGGGAGGCAGCCCAAAGGCAGGTCTGGCTCCTGACATTTCCAAACTCCTCATCCAAAGCAAAGAAGGGTTTATCCTGATGCTTTACCATCTGATGCACATTAAGAGGAGAAATTTGACACCAGTGTTTCCCTGGACTTGCATGGGATGCTCAGGATTTTGTGCTACAGCACTTGTAATTTCATCCATCCAAAGAACAGCCCACAAAGTGACTGGATTTTATTAAAACAAGATTAAACAATAATAAGTTTTTAGAACAACCGAGCGGAAGATGAACTGGAAATCTTGGACAGCGTGAGTTGTATCCATAGCTCTGGAACAACAAGAGTCAGGAGGAACTCCTCCAATGAGAGACAGTGATAACAACTTGATGCAATTCAGCTCTAAGGCAGGACCAATGCTTGGGGATCAGCAAAACCAGACCCTTTGTTTCTGGGCGATGACAGCTCCAAAGTTTTAATGTTTGTAGAGAGATGTTTTCGCCAAATATGATACACAGTGATTAAAATAATGAGCTGGAACAAGCTGAAGCTATAATTGCTCCTTTTCCTCCCCTCCCTTGAGTTGGTCTGAGTGCTTTGTTAACTACCTTGATGAACCAATCAAGAGTTGGCTAAATCAGGAAAGAAGCAAACAAACCCTGGGAGACATCCCTACAAGAAAAAGCATAATCTGGACACTGAGCTTTGAAGGCAGGCTGTATAATGAGAGCTGACTATATCTCAAAATCCATGTTAGCTTGAATGAACTTATGTAATAAACATTTATCACAGAACATATGTCACTGAGCACCTGCCAGACTTCAGGAGTAGAGCCAATGCAGCTTGAATCGTATATGTAATAAAAAAAAAAACAGGCAAAAAAAAAAAAAGAAAAACCAACAGAAGAACCAATTTGGCGGCAGGAGGCTGGCAGACGCTTTTACTAGAAAAATCAGAAGTGATTTTGAGAGGAGCAGAAATTTCCTGAAACCTCTCTCACTACATGTGGGAATATCACACTTGGAAAAAGCCAAAGGCTGATTAAGCTGTGTGGAGTGGAGGGAGCAGGAGTCATCCCCTCTGGAGCTTGTCCCTGCATCCCCACTGCTTCCCCACATGTGCTGCTGCCTGTGGGTTGGATGAGCTATGGGGAGCCACACATGGAGAGTGGTAGTGGGGGCTCCTGCCTGGCTCTGGAGGCAGCACTGGACAGTGCAGGGTGGATGCTGGAAAAACAAGCTCAGGGCTAAGCAGGGCTGGAAGGTGAGTTTAGGGCTGTGTGGAGGGCAACAGCAAGAGAGGAGTAAAGGTACCCAAGTTGGAGGAGATGTTAGCACCAAAATCAAGCAGAACACGGTGGTTGATGGTGAGTGGGAAGGGGGTTCAGGGCAGCAGTGTTCAATAGAAATTATAGCACAGGGAAGACAGGGCAGGATAGTGCATGGGCTTGGGCAGCCCAGTATGAATCCCTAGCCTGGGATTTTCTTCTTGGGCCAGTGCTGCCAGGGGAGCAGACACAACAGAGCAAGGTGCCAGGGACAGGAGATGTTCCTATCTGATACAATAATGAGAATCAGGGGAGGCAGGAAAAGGCTGAAAAAACCTCTAAATTTTGGACATAGGTTGGGTATGAGAAGCTAAAGAGAGATGTGGCATGAAGGTGATAGAGGGAAGAGGAGAGGAGAGGAGAGGTGACTGCCTTGTTTTGCCACTGATGGGCATGTCTGCACCACACTGTGCTTTGTCCCGAGCTACCCTGCACACACTCTCACAGGCACCCACAGCAAGGCTCAGCCCCTGCTGGGGGTGACAGACCTTTTTTCCCCACAACACTAACTCAGATCATGCAGGAGATAAGTGGGACTGTCCTGTTGCAGGCTGTGTGGCAGCAGTGTTGAGGGAGGCATGGGTATCTCTGAAGGGCAGTGCCTGTGAACCGAAGCCAGTCCTTGAATTTCCTGTCAGTTTTATCACACTTCCAAACTGGTGGTCAAACCCAGCCCTGGGGAGCAGACTCTCTGGGAAAGAGGGCAAGATTTGTCTTTGCAGCAGACATTGTCATATTTGGGGATTTATTTTTTTTTTTTTTGGTTGTGTGTGTGGTTTTTTGTTTGGTTTTTTTGTTTTTTAAATTGTTATGGATTCTTCCTGGCATATGGCTTCAAGCCTCATGAACTCTGAAGAGCTACTTCAAATTGAGTCTGTCCCAGGAAATAAGTACAGAAATCCCCAAAAAGCTAGTTCTCTTTAAAGACTAATTTAGTGTTGGAGAGGAGGGAAGAGATTGCTGATCAGATTCTCCAAACTATACCTGAGTAATCCAAACCCCTCCTCCCTCCTGCTGTCTAATTTCAGCACTTCTCTGACTACCATTATCATTGTATCTGAGCACTGTAGGTTGTTCTGGTGCTTTTATCATGGCTTTTCCCTGCTGCAGGCATCCTTGCTTTCCCCTGCAGCTATAAATGAGAAGCAAAACCTTGGGAAAGATGAGCAGCTGAATCCCAATTGACCCTTTGGACTGCTGACCCTAACTGAAGTGACTGGGGACTTTGCACCTATTAACTACCTACCCTGTGTTTGGGCTAGAACAAAGGGCTCACGAGCAGCCCAGCATGTGCCATTTATTTTGGTGGTCCTGTGGTGAGTTAGACCAGTGTGGGATCAGACCCACTAAGTGCAAGACCAGAAGGAAGCAAGAGGAAGAAGAAAGATGGGGCATGGAGTTAAAATGAGTGTGAGGAAGAGCAAGCAAGGGTGCTGTTGATGCTGTCCTTCTGCAGGGAGCTTCTGACTATTCAGAGGAGCCTAAGGTTGAACAGCCTGACTCAGATACTCAAGGCGTGCATGCCACTTGTTCACCTCCCCAGACAGCTGATCCCAGCTGCTACACAGGAAGACAAGAGCCTATCTGGAGAGATAACCCTCACTAACCACTTGATGATAAAATACTAATGATAAATGATTCATTGTTATTGCAGATCTCTCTGTTGCACTGAATCCACAGGCTTCATCAGCATTCATCCAAGCTGCCTGTGCCACAAGTGTGCAGTACTTACCTGGATCATGGTTTGCTTGCTGATCTTCAGCTGACCATGACTTTTTGTCCCGAAGTCACACAACTTTGGTTTTTCACTTGGTTTTTTACCCCTTTTCTGTGGAAATAAGAATACTGATCCTGTCAGCATGTTAGATTCTGTCCTGTATCTCACCATAAGAGTTGCTTCAATAAAACTGTGCTAAAGCAGAACTGTGGTGATTCATGGTTGTGCATTTCATCTACAAGTGTTGAATGCAGACTAAGATTACAGCAGATCTGGCATCAATATCTGCTTAGATTCAAAGTCTTCGGTATTTAAAATATTAGGCTTTTTTTAAAAGTCTCACTGAAGATTCATGGAGAAAAATCATGCTTTGAACAGCTATAAAAAAACAAATGATGCAGAAAGGAAGGTTTTATTGAAAAAAGTTAGAGAGATACCCTTCTCTTTCTCTCTCCTTCTCAGCAGCCAGTTAGTACTGTTCCCTTCAACTCTCTCCAAACACCCATTCCCATTTGGATGAAGAATGTCTGTTTTGAGTAGCCAAAATTAAACAAAAGTTATGCTTCCCAGGTGGGGGCTGGATTTCCTCAGCAGGGAACTGACATTGTCGCCCAATGGTCCCTTCCAGCAGCACTCAGCTGGTTTTACCATTTCTGAAATTGGGTGACTAAAGGGCAAACCCTTCCTTTTTGTGGTGCTGCACCATTTGGAACACATTTAACTCATCTGCCTAACCATAACCTACATTGTGAGAATTAATGAGTCAACACTTCTTTCTCCACATGACAGCAACTGGCTGGAAACAGGTAAGGCACCCAGCTAGGCAGGAGGGTCATTACACCCACACTGCTGCTCCCGGGGCTGACTCTGCACTCCCACCACCCCAAGGAACCTCCACTGGGGGTGGCCAGCGTGGGATGGACACAGCTCATCCACCAGCTGTGAAAAAAACACCCAACCTGTCAGCCTGTCGGGGAAAGAAAGAGGCATGAAAGCGAGAGGAAGTGGAAAAGATCAAGGCGAGAGTGTAAGACAACAAGCTCACCACCGGAAAACAATAAAAATAAAAATGCTCAGAAATAGCATAACTGACATGCAAAGGAGATCAAAACAGGTCCTCAAAATATCTCTTGGTGGGGGCGGGGGGCAGGATGGGATGTCTATGATGGACAGCATGGTGCAGCCAGAGGATGTGCTGTGGGTGGTGGGTGAGCATTGACCATCCTGCAGCCACTTCCGCATCCTGCCCAACTCCCCAGATTCTGACCTACAGGTCTCTGGAGGCTTTGGTCTCCTGGGAGATGAACAGCGCTTCATACCTTCCCCAGGGCCTCAGAGCACACGAGACACTGCTGGCTTCTCTGAGCCAAGGGTGGTATAGGGGTTTTGTCAGGGAGCAGGCGCTGTTCCAATTCGGAATTCCAGCTATTCCAGTTTGGAATTCTAGCTCTGTTTTCCTAACCATTCCCCCATTGCAAAGAAAAGAACTTGGGTCCTGTTCCACTTGCCTCAGCATAAATTCAAAGCATGTCCAGTTTGCACCATCAAAGGGACTGGGAAGAAGGGAAAGGAGAACCCAGTTCTTCAGGGTTTGTTTTACTGGAAAGGACAATTGTTTTCAATTTGCCTTCATGAGAGTGCTAAAGTCTTAAGCTACTGAGGCAGTAGGCATGCTTTGACCTTTAAGCAAAGATTAGGCTCCCGAAGTCAGCACTGTTCTGCAATAGGCTGCTCCTCTAAACTCAGAAAGGACTTACTGTGCTGTGTCCTAGATGTGTTTCAGACTGTTGTGAGCACAGCCCTAGGGAGCAGGACCATGTCCTGTGTGCTCATTCCAGCTCTGCTTTTGCTTGGCAGTGTGACTGGTAGCATTCAACCAGTACTGCTGCCTATCTCTGAGGAGGTTCATCCTCCTGAAGCCCCAAGCCCAGCCTAGACATCACACCTGGGACACTGTTCCACCACAAGTCCAGAATAACACGTCTTTCACTCCTGGCATAATAAAAAGAAACAACAGAGAAATCACTCCAAGCACAGTTAGCTCTCCAAAGGAGTCCTTTGGGCTAATCTGCCCCAACTTGCAAAACCTAGTTGCAGGTTTGAGGCTGTTCTGGCTGTTTTACAGCTCCCTGAGAATCAGGGAACACTGTGACTGCCACTCAAGGACAGCACACTGTTTAAAACATACCATATTTCCATCTGGTGCACTGAAATGCATGAATGACCATGGATGTGTTATCCTTCATTCCCTTTATGTGATATAGATTTTTCTCAAATGAGGAGAAGGGTGAATAAACACAGTCAGGGAATGTCATTGTGTTTCTTGAAAGTTTAAGAGGTAGGGATAAGTAATAAAGATTAATTATTATAACAGTTTAATGATGCTAGGGACTTTTAATATTATTATTTCTGGGTGTTATCAGAGCCAGGGCCATGACAACAGGAAGACTAGAGCACCACTTGCTTGGACTGGGCCAAATGAAGTTTTATGTATTGATTGCAAAAGTCACTGGGACAAAATACTGTGTCCTGGCTTGGCTTGGGTTCACTTGCACTGGCAGCAGGGACCTCCATCCTGTTCGTCCAGATAGTCTTGATCAGAGCTGGGGCTAGTTCTAATCCTAATGCAAAGCTGACCCGCCTCCTTGAAACAGCTAGCCAAAAATGGCCAGTCAATTGCTCTGGTCCTGCAAAAACACTGACTGCATCAGACCTTTGATACAAGGAAACATCAGTTGCTTGGCTTGAATTTTGTTGCCCCAGATGATGAAACGAGAGAGCTGCATGCTGGCCACTCTTGGTCCCTGAATACCAACTGATGCTGAAGTAAAAAATAAAATGCCTCTAAGTGTGAGAGGACAACATTTTTTGTCTTTTAATTCATGGTTTCAAAAAGCAAGAGAGAATTATGCCCATGTCTTGAAGGAAGTTTAATTAAGTGCCTCAATCTAGATTTAGATGTTCTCACTGCTGGTGTTGGAGCTTTGAGCTGTTAGTCATTAATACTCATCTCAGGTAACTTCCACCACCCTCAGCCCCTCACCTGACACATGTACACACTTGAGAAAGATTGCTGATATTCCCTCTGAAAACTAATGAAATCACAGTGTGATATTTTGATTTCAAGGGCATCAAAGTAATGCAAAATAATGATGGGATTGGGAAGCTCTGATACCACTGCCACAGTGCAGTTCTTCTTGTCTCTAGATCTGAAAGCACCTTGCAAAGGAGATCGGAATCATCCCTTCTCTGTTCAAGTCAAAGGAGCTGAGGCACAGCACATCAGAGAGATGCAACCTGCAGGTCTGGAACAGAGGCCAGGTGTCCCAGCCCCAGGCTAACCTAACAGTCATTGTCCACACTTCTCCCTAGAAGAGAGATGGGATCTGCCATGGGCAGGAGATCTCAGTATGTGTCTGTGCTTGTGTTTGTCTATGGGTACACAGGTTTTACAGAGAAAAAGATCCCAGACACAATAACAAACAAAGAGGAAATCAATTCAGTGGTCAGCTGGGAAAGCTGCTTGGAGTTTAAAGGGCAGCAGTGGACACAGGAAAATGCTCTCTAAGGGCTGGAACAGCAACCAGATTTTTTTTCCTGAGAGTATTTCACAATATCTGTAGTTCTTGTTTGCTACACAGGAGATTAGGTAGCCAGAAAGGCCTGATTTCCATTTTGTACTTTTTAGCAGAGGAAACTGCTCCTGACCTGCAGACAGCGAGAGCCCATCATCAGGACTGCTTCAGTAATTTCCAAATTACTGATCTTCAGAAGAACAGAAATGGGAATAGAAATTATTCTGTACATTCAATAAAGTATTGTGGAAAATTGAAGGATCATTAGAAAATCTTCTCTATATGGGTCTGGCAGTTTATGGCTAAAGAACAGAAGGCAGAGGTCTCTTCAGGTTATTAATAAAAGCAGCAAACATTTCCTCTGCTTACTAGTCTGAGTATGTCAAATTTTTGTTATGGAAAGAATGCCATGCCCTGATGAGGGTTATTACAGAGATAATTTATACATGCAGAGATCCTGCTTCATCTGGAAAAGGTTTGTCTGCTCCCCAGAGATGCTCCAGGTTATTGTGAACCTGAAAGTCCCTTTTCCCCATTCTTCCCTTTTCCTTTCAAGGCTGGCTATACAGAGTTGGTGGAGTACACATAGTGCTCCTGGGATCCTGCCCCCAAGGTGATTGCTCTCACCAACACTGGATGGTGGTATGCCCTGGACATGCCAGGAAGAAGCAGAGCTCAAGGGAGATGCACAGCATGTGGTGCCAGGCTGCAGTCACAGTTGCCGTGTGTCCGTGGGCTAGGAGCCTCTCAGTGTATCACAACAACCCTCTCAAGATGACTGTGCAGGTAAAAAGTGTGATATCAAGAGCTGTGAGGCTTTGCTCCTGGAAATTGTGGGCTTAAGGTTGCAGGCTTTGTTCAACTTCTCCTTCACTCTCAGGAGTGCTCTGACTGACTCAAGATGAATGGACTCAGCCTCTCAGGTAGTATGGAAACTGAGGCATGAAGAAAAGTGACTCACTCCATACCTATCTGCCAGAAACAGGTCTAAGAAACAGAAGCCTTTCAAGAAAACATAATTTTCCATAAGCAAGATAAGCAATTTTCTTCAAGCACCCAAACAAGGGGCAACCCCAGTAGCTTGCCAAAGTCCTTCTGAGCCCACAACCCCACTCTGAGCCTCTCCCAGCCATACAGCTGTGCAAGTGCAGGGAAAGAGGAGAGTGGGATGGTTTGGAGACTGCTCACAGCCTATGGAGCAGGCAAAGCCATGACTGCCTTTGGCCTTGGACACTCAAGACATGGCTTGCTCACTGCAGTACCGCCACGAGCAAATGAGCAGTAAGTTGATGGGAATGGCCCTGTCAGAGAGGAGGGATGTGACTTCCTCACACCCCTATGGTCCTTGTGTCTTGTCACAGGTTTCAAGGTCACTTGACATCCATCACTGAGATCAGAGGTGTTTCAGTATCCTGGGTCTTATCTGCAAGGCTGTGTCTCTTCTCAGTTTTGGTGCCAGCCCAAATCTCCCCTGGAGCCAAAACTGACGCCATCAAGAATGTCCCACAGCTGATGATGCTCCAGGGAGCCCAGGCCTTGGGCTATTCCCCTGACAATTCTGCCACTAGGTTGATATCTGTGGTTGAACAAGAACAGAGCCTCAGATATACCTCCAAATGCAAGTGGGACCCTTGCCAGTAATGGAGAATCCATCACACCGCTCCAAAGCTGTGCCAGTGGCTAATTAAGCTCCTGAGAGAAACACAATTTACACCTAATCTGCATTTGACCGGCTTCAGATTGCAGCCACTAGATCATGTTTTACCTCCAACAGTTGGGCAAGCTTGGTGTCATTTAACTCCCATACCACATTAGCTCCCAGCAGAACTTCCCTGAGCCAGGGTTACCCTGAGCATGCCTTTTCCCTGCCCAGAAGTGTTGCCTGGGTGGAAGGTGAGGGCTTCAGACATTCATCTGACATTTCAGATGTCAGGCAGCTCATTCAGAGCTGTGTGGGCATGGCTAAGGGAGCTCACACATGCTTCCACAGGGTTAAACTGTGCATGTCCTTTGGAGGCTCTGCATCTGCCCAGTTTGTTCCCCACACTTCAGACGTGTCATAGTCCCCCTCCAGCTTCTGCAAAGGTGAGGGCAGAGCTGAGAATGCACTCACCACTATTCACCTGTATTACTTTTCTTCAAGAGCTTGTTTTTATCTTTTCCTTCTATGCATCCTCCTGTATCACCTTCTCCTTTGAGGGATGAAATGATATTCACCCCAGCAGTGCCTGGTAGAGCGATCGCAACTGCCTGGCTCACCCTCATTGCCTGGTCCAGCTCCTGCTCTCCTGGATCCCCCTTTTAACATCCTGCTCTCCCTGCCTCTGCCCCGTTTATCCCCTTGAAACACGGCCCTTCACCTTCCCAGCAAGTCTGTGTCCTCCAGGGGTGCAGGCTGTTCATCAACGTGCATGCCCTGATGGATTGATGCAATTTGACTTCCTCCTGCTCATTTATTCAAGTTTCCTAGAAAGTCATTTTCACTGGAGGCTTCCTGAGTGAAGCAGGTGGCGTGTACATGCACGTGTACATGTGAGTCTGTGGGATGGGGGGAGCTGAACCTCCAGCCCCTGCTGCTACCCTCAGCACTTCAATGTGCTGTGCCAGCTCTGTGCAAGAGCTGGAGGGATCTCAGCGTTTGTGGAATGAGCATCTGGGAATGTGCATCTGATCCTCAGACCACGTGAACAGGGGGCTAAAAATAATAACCAACTGCCACTCCATTCCTCGGCAGCATCTGGGGGAGTTTGTGTAGGGAGGAGCAGCCATCAACCTCTAACACCACCCAGCAGCATCCCTCTGCTTTGCAACCCGGTTTGTGCATGTAAAAGGGGTCAAAGGCTGCAAGCTAATTCTTTTTTAAAGAGTTTCTCTCGGGGAGGGCTATGTTGTGGATTTTCTCCTACCTTACCCATCTGGTGCTGTCCTGACCTATTAAAAGATGTCCTGGTTTTGCACTTGAAACCTCAGTTGTCCTTTGCAGAGGAGCTTACACAAGTGTTCATCGCATCAGTGAAAAGTTGACAGCATTACAGAACGAAGGGTGTGAAGACCATCCCTGTGAATCTCAGTGGAGACTGCATTTTGAGAACAGTCAATGCCTTCTCCTCCAGAGTTGAGCAGAGTCCTGCTGTAGCAGATCTGCAAGATCACTGGTGGAAATAGTCATTACCTTAACAATGTATTTTTGCACTTTTGATCGTCAGCCTTAGCTGTGTCACTCTCTGCAGTGGCACTGACCAGCCTGTGGGCAAGAGAGTCACCTGTGGTGACAGCTTTCTTAAAATTTGTTCTATAGCATTTCTTGTCCTTTCTAATTCAGAAACAGCTTTATCCAGAGATTTCTTTCAGGGTGTAAATACCTTTTCCAACCAAGGAACAGCAGAAGCATATATGGATCAGGTGCTGCACAACTCAGTTTCCCATACAAGGAATAGCAAGGAAGGTATAGAGGAGCAGAGCATTTCCACAACAGCTTTCTTGCAGATCCCCTGGCTCCCCAAATCTAGTGCTGTAACATTTCAGACTTTCAGATGGGGTAACACCTCCAGGGCTGGGCAATTTGTGATTTGTGAGTTGCTCCTGGCTCAGGGGCTGTTTAGAGATGGTCTTGTGCCAGCGGGCAGCAGTGGCTGGCAGGTCTTCTGCTCCATAACCCACATCCCTGCCTGGAAAGCAGTGGGGGTATACCTACCCAAATTGATTTGCTGGGTCATGGAGCCACTGAATGCTTGTCCCTCCTGCTCCCCCAGTCAGTCAGATGTACCCTGGAAAGCATTAACTTCTTCCAGCATCATAGACATGGGTTGGCATCTTTGGGATGACAGCATTGCCATGCAGGCGAGCATGAAGGTGCCTCAGTTGTGGCCTGGTTCCTACCAAAGCAATACCTGCTCCATGGAGCAGAGGTATGTGTGGTGGTGGGACAGAAGCAGTGCATTGCAAGAGGGAGCCAGGAACCCTTGTTTGCCACATTTGGCTTTCCCAGAGGGTAGGGAGATGCCTGGCTGGACTGAAGCTGTAACCACCACCAGGACGTACAAGACTGTTCCTGAAATCCTGGTATGAAATTGGGTCTCCTGGGAAGCCAGCCCAGAACCCAGGGTATATGATGACCTGCCCAATTGGGAGTCATGGCAGGTAGTGAGCAGCTTGAGTCACACCTGGGCTGGGTCCCCAGGCTGTGATAGACTCCCAGGCTGGGTGGGTCATGGTGCTACAGCCAGGTTCTGTGTCCCAAATTTTGAAGCAGTCTGGATGCATCACCAGCAGAAGGCTGCGTGGGGCAGAAGATGAGAGCCAGCAGCCTGCTGGAGGAGACCCTGCTTGGCAGGGAGATCAAGGCTCCAGAAGTGGGAAGGAAAAGGAGGAATGAGAATGGGGATGGGAAGCTGAGCTGAAAAGAAACGTCTGAGAGTCTTTCTGTGGGAGGATGGGAATCAGATTCCCCCAGATCTGGCAGACCCATTGAGCCCTGATCCAGATGTTTCCCAGAAGGCCATGGAGGCTCTGCAGCATTCCCACTCCTGAGTCTTGCTCTCAGCAGTACCCAGGAGAGCTGGGAAATCACAGCAACAGTTCTGCAAGCTTTGGCACCTCCCAGCTGCTATGAAATCCCATGGAGGAGAAGCCCCCTCTCCTTTACTGTTTGTCTTATACAACTCCAGATCCAGTTCCTGGATAGTGACTCCTTCCTTTGTGTGGTAAGGAGACAGACTGGACAAGCACAGAGAGTACCCAGGACAGTATTGGTGCACTTGGGATGGGAACACAAGGACTGCTTAACACCGCTCTGAGAAGTATGGTAGACTGACATGCTTATTTGCTGGAAGAAAGGAGAGGTGAGCTTAGTATGTGCAAATGACCCTGGCATTTCTGTTGCATGTGGTCAAAAATGGTGTATTCCTTATTTCTCCACCACTCTTATCCTTCCAGACACTGAAAACATTCACTTTTTATTGGTAAATATAAATCTCTCTGAGTTGGGAAATCTGTTGCCAGCTCTCAGGTTGGAAGTCCTACGCCCTTTCGTGTTTTTCCTGGGAGGGAGTCAAGCTCCCTGCACACTCTATCTCCTCTCCCATCAGCCGTGAATCATAGGCCATCAATGGCAGCTCAAGCAGAGGGAGAGCAAGACGTAATTAAAATCCTCAGGGAGCTCTGCAACCATCTCTCTGTACTAAGCCTTTTGAGGTTTTCAGCTTTTCATTAAAAAATCCCCAATTTCCTACTGAAGAAACAGGAGGAAAATTTCTGACTACACAGCTTTCAATCTGCGGCCAAAGCCACCGGAGATTTGTTGTTGCTTCCTGGCTCCAGACTCAAGAACCTGTCTAGTAAGAGACTGGTGCTGAGAGCTGAGCCTCTGGAGGTGCTTTACCAGACTTCCCCAAACTGTGGCCCCCAGCAGGCACACTGTGCTGCTGTGTCCTCCTGAATCCAGCTCTGCAGAAGTGTATGGATTTACACCTCTGTACAACATGAATCATGTCCAGCGAGTCTTGAGCTGACCCCTGCAAGGAGCTCCTGAGGCATTTCATGAACATTATTTATGGGTGGTTTTTATTGCCTATAAGAGGATGTAGAAATTGGGCAGCGCCCTTGTGGTTTTCTTCTGTCAAATTATGATCAAGGTTGCTATTTTGCTGCCCAAATATTTAAGTATGAGACAGAAATCTTTACAAGGGCTACCACATTCCTTAGGTTATCTCTATTGGTCTTTCCTGGGCCTATAAATACTAGAGGGACTACAAAAGTAAATAACACATTTGCCTGCACATATGTTGCTCCAGGGGATCTCGTGTTTCCTGTATCATGAGGGTCAGTAGGTCAGGGACCTACTTGCAAATCAATAGAAAATTACCTTTCAAGTGACACCTGCATTAACCTTTGATTCTTGTTGATCTAGATGAGGTTAAGGCCACTAGTCCCTATAGTCTTCCATTATGCCTATGATTTATTTGCATTATGATTTATTTGCATTATCTGTTCCCCTCCTTGATCTTTGGAATTGCTGGCACAGTTCCCACACAGCATGCAGAGCCATTTCCCTGCACATTGGTCGGAATGGCAGGTGATCCACAAGGCTGTGCTTTTTGCTGAAAAGTGTCAGAAACAATAAGAAAAATATATATGTTTGGAAATTAAAAGAAAATCAAAGCAAACATGAGGAAGCAATTACAAACACCCCCTTGTCAATATAAAACTTTTCTATCTGAAAGTTGTGTTCTTAACAGTCACTGATGACAGTCATAGGTCATTGAAAGTGAATGGGTTGTAAAAATCAAACTCACTTGACACTGTAGCTGAGCTGGAAAGAAAATTGCTGGAACCTATGGCCTCCAAACTAGTGTGAATCACTAATTATTTTCATCAGAGCCTGGTTCACACCTTGTATTTCTTTCAGCTTGTGTGAAGAAATCAGACTGGTCATTTCTTGATTCAGAACTGTTTGTTTCTTTTGCTGCTCATCCCTTGCATTGTTGCAAGCCTGCACTGAACTATCCAGACCAAAGAGTGTAGTAGAGCACCCCCTGCTCACCTCTTCTCTCATTCCCCCACAGCAATGCTCATATGTTACAGTTCAATGTCACAGCTCACCTCCATCTCCCTAGACAGGGCTGCATTTAGCAAAGAGGTCATGGTCCTACCTGGGACATGACAAAGGGGTCCTCAGACCCTCTGCTAGTTGCTCTCCCCATAAGCCAATTAATGTGGGAATTGGGCTGTGACCCCTTTCTCCCCTTCCATACAGATTGTAAGACACCTCTTTTCTGGGTGTTAGTAGGCTTCAATCGTCACACAGGGACTTAGGGAGATCTCTTTCCATCACTTCAGAGCTGTTTCTTAGTGTATGAGGCAACTATGTCTTTTGTTTGTTTCTAATTCCTCCTTTGTACCCCAGAGAAATGCTATTTGGTTGCTTTGCTGCTGGTGGAAATCCTTCTGCAAAGCACAGCTCTCTGCAGACGTGAGGGATGTGGTGATCATCGGAAAACAGCTCCTGCAAGGACTGAATTCCCAGTCAGCCCGAGCAATCCCATCAGGGTGTGCAAAATGCCCAGCAGGCCTCAGATAACACTGAGCAATGTTCAGCTGGCAGGGGGGCACTCTGTCCTCATGGCCACCGTGTTGGTTTGACAAAAATCCACTGGCACAGGCCACGACTCTGACCCTGTTGCCAGTCTTTGGTCCATGGGAAAACCTCGGGTGCAAGGGGCCATGCAGCTCTCTGAAGCTGGGCTTCCTGTTGCGCTGGGCATGTGCATTTTTGGCCACTGGCTTCTGATTGTCACTTGGGACCTGTGGGTGCTTCTGGAAAGCAATTAACAGCCAGAATTAAAATGGGCAGACCATAGGACTTGGCACTCTGCAGTTGGCAAACACTCCCTACCCCTCTGGCTTACTTTAAGCCTTGAACCTAGCTGATTGCATCCCATTAGCAGGCTTTAGTTCTGGATGCTGTTGAGAGCCTGCCAAGCACAATCTGTAGGATGTTTTAATTGGAGCAGAGAACAGTCATAAAAAGACCTTTGACCGAGCCCTGCAGATGAGGGTAATGGGAGGAGAGGCCTGTGCCACTGTTTGGTCACTTCCCTTGAGCTGTCCTTGTTAGAGGGAATGGACCCAAGGTCCTAATCTGTTTGCCAGCCGACTCTTCTGCCCAGCCACTTTGTACACAGCATAAATGTACTCTGACCACCCAGAGCTGCCAGGCACAGTAGCACTGGACAGTTGACTGTGGCTTCCTGAAGCCACTGGGGCTGTGGCATCCCTCAGGGTTTCACCTGGGAGCCTGGGAACCTCTATCTGAGGTCCAGCATAGGGATGGGAAGTGAAGATATTCCCTTCCTATAAAAGCCATGGGAACAGGTATCAAGAAGTATCTGGGGAAGAGCTTGCAATGTAACATCCTCCACAGCCCACTTACATTCAAGTGATTTCATTTTTCAAGGATCTTCTGGGAATCCAAAGATCACATCTACCCCGTAGTTTTCACTCACAGCCTCTCAAAACAGAAGCATCTTCAAATTTTTCTCTTTGCCTCATCTAGATTCTGAAAGCTGGGCTTTGCTATGAGGGGATGTCACTACTCATAGGTTTCTTGCAGGAACATCTTTTCCAGAGCCTCCAAGTGGAGCAAGCCAACACCTCCTTATGCTACTTTTGGGACATCCATCCTCAGCACCTAAAGCTGAATCACAGTATGGGGCTGATCCAAGTCTGTGCTTTGTCCCAGTGGTAGTTTCCCAAGTACACTGCTGATCTGAAGCTCTGCTGGTAAAAGCTCAAGCACTGGGACTGTTCTGCCACCTGGGAGCCTCGGCAGGCAGCAAATGTTTGCTTCTTTCCACCTTCCTTTCTTTTCAGTGCCTGCAATGAGCTTCTTGGCGTTCTTGCTGTGCAACATCACACAGCACCTGCATTCTGTTTCACAAAGGATTGCATTTGCACAGGAATTGGATGGAGCCCCTCTAATCAGCCTACCACATGCTATTTAGTCAGTAGGAGAATACCAAAGGAGGGATAGTCTTCAGTATGGCAGCAATAAAACCAGTGATGCCATGAATTCCAAAGGAGAAATTTCCAGGAACAAGCTTCTCCACCCAATCCCTCGAGGATCGGGACACTTGGTCACTGGGGGCTTTACCAGGCCCTCCAATTCCCATTTAGGCTGGAAACAGGGTCAGAAAGAGATCACCCTAGATTATATGACAGCAGGCCAAAAAATCTAGTCTTTGTCCTCCTCTCATAGCCCAGCCCTGCCTGGGCACCCCCATCGTGGGCAGCACAGCTGGCATGGGGGCAGATAGGGCTGGGCAGGGCTGGGAGGGTGGCAGGTGTTGGTGTGAGGGCCCAGATCACAGCACCCCTGCCATGCTGACTGAAAGCACAATGTCTCACCCACTGCCACGCACCGGCACAGTGGGACCTGCTGAGGGGGAGTGTGGGTGAGGGGTTTGACTGGGACCTCGGTTTCACTTCCTGCCCTGTGTGGGGAGAGATCATTAAAAATATCTGACTAAGGCAGACTTCTTTGTTCTCAGTATTACTAAGCCCTGCCCGCTCTCCAGCCCCCTGCGATGACAGCGGTGTGGGCAGAGCTATTTCACTTTCCCTCGGTTTGCAGACTCACAGGTGGGTAGACAGGTCTATGGCACTGCACACCTCCTGGCCTCTCCCAGCCTTGCTGGAGCAGGATCCTTTCTCCAGCTCACCTGGGCACTTTTCCCCAGCATCTCAGTGGGTCACAACATCTTATTTTTCAGAGAGTTCTGAGAACACCAATTCAGGGTAATGTGGATGATGCTGTGGGACATCACGTAGGGATTGGGTCCCTGGGATACTCAGAACAAGGGAAGGTTTGGAACCCTGCTTGCAGGTGTAGTTGAGCTGGATGGCACAACTATCTGTGTGGTACTGCAGAGAGGGAACTCTGGACAACCTCAGTCTTAGCAGTCAACAGGTTGATCACAAATTGATTTCCTCTTGGATTAATATGGTTACCATAAAAGATAGGAGCATTTTTACATTTGTCCCCACAACTGCAATGTTTGTTTTATCAGCCATGTTGACTAATGTGTCCAGTACTTTACAAAGCTGGAACATGCATTTTCTTGCCACAGTAACTTGCAGCCTGGTGCAAATACAAACATTGCATATTAAAGAACAGTGGCCTGTTCTTTGATGTATCCCCTTGCACATGCATCAGGTCCTGTTGTGCAATTAGATGATCTCTTTTGCAAAGGCAATAGTAATTAATGCTTCTGGAGAAGCCTTGAAGTTGGGAGTGGGACAGGACATGTGAGGTGTGCTAAAGACAAGGTGCACTGGGTCTACTGCTCATCTCTGAAACAATCAAAAGAATGGCACAGTAGGTCATCTGGAAAGACTGTTTCTTCTTGTTTTTTCCATTCTTGCCTTACTGAACCTTGTTATTGATTTCACTGCAGATAAAGACATAAACACTACACCTGCATGGTCTCTCATGACAGCTAGTATTTCCTTCCATGTTTCCAAATTCCAGATTCTCTTTGCCTCTTGGGCTAGATTCACCCTCCTTGTACACATTCTGCCCATCTCCAGTGCCATTCTCCCAGCTATACTGATGATTGCTGTGGGATTCCATCAGAGGCTGGATTAGATTTCAAAATGGGTAAGATTAGCCTGTGGTAAAATATCCACACACCAGCTAATCTCTAAATCCATGAGTTTTGTTGCTACAGCAGATTCGTGTTCTCACTCTGTTGGTGCAAGCAGGTGGCAAACTTCCACCTGTGTAAATCTGGTGATATTAATACTGTGCTGCAGGTAGGTGGAAGCTGCGACATTTCTTGATCAATAGCTTGACTGCCACTGTCAGGTTCAGTTTCTGAAAACTCAGGTGAGGTGTCATGCCACCAAGGAGGCTTGCTTAGCTCTGCCTGGGTATTCATGGGGACCATCTAAACCTTGCATGTGGAATCATTTGTGGAGATGGATCCAGGAGCAGATGTGAAGGGTGGATGGAGTTGCCCACCATGTCACCATCTCCAGGGAGGTCAGTGGTACTGATTGATGCTGATCAGACCTATTGACCCCCTGGAGCAGGTTGTACCTGGTGGGGAAGCCCTGGATGCCCTCCCATTGCCGTCACTTCATATAGAGCTAGTGAGACACCAGAAGGGTTGGCATCCCATGGGAAGGCACTGCGCAGAAGGCATCCAGGACATCTTTTCATGGTAGCAGAACAAGCTGATTAATAAGTCCAGAAGTGCTGGGCCAAGTCCAGTCTGGAAAGAGAGAGTGTTTTCAGTGAATCTATCCTCATTTTTCCTCACAGGAGTGACAAGATGGATAGCAGCAGTGGTGGAATCACTAATAGGGCAAATCATTTCACATAGGTGGATCTCTGAGTTTAAAACCCTGGGCATAACTTGTTTGGGGATGCTGCTGAGCAGGAGCTGGTGCAGATAAAGCCCTTCAGAGTGAACATATCGCAATGCTCTCCCAGAAATTAAAGCCTGACAAGAATGTGGCCTTAGAGGCTGAAGGACACCTTATGCATTCAGTAGTGGCCCCACCTTCTGCATAGACTGCTTTTTCAAATCAGAAGAGACTGGTCAGAGTTTGGGAGCCATTTTTGTACTAGGTCAACAGGAATTAGGGAGAAGTGGCTATTTTCAAAGTTATTTTAAAATACTTTAGGATTTTGCATATTATTTTATAAAACACAGGAAAGGTCTTCCTTATTAACACAGATTTTTAGGAAATGTTAGGATACGTGTGCTGTTTCCATCACCACAGGGTGCTGCAGGTGTGTAGAGTGCTCAGGATGCTTCAGAGAGGAAGGAGAGAGAGAAAAGCTTTTGGGATTAAGTGATTTTTGTTCAGCTAATCAAAGTTCCTCACTCAGGGCTAGAACAAAGCAGTCAAGACCTCTCTTTTTTTCCATCATCAAATGAAAGATGTCTCTGCTGGTTACCATCACGTGGGAGGTTGCAGGTTGCTGTTACCCTGTTGTCAAGGTCTGAAACTCTGAGTGATCCCATGCTCTGAAACAATGCCCTTCCTGAGCAGTGCAGCCCTTCTGGGTGCTGGTGAACGACATCTGTCAGTCAACACTGACTCTTCCCAGGTCACCCTGAGCAGGAGCTGCCTTGGCCAGGTGTGGTCCTTGCCTAAAGACCAAGCCCTGGGGCCAGGACACAGTTACCAGGCTACCCCAAGCCTCCAGTGCTGACCAAGGGTACTCACCATCTGCTTTGGGCAGGAGAAGCTGAGTGTGCCTGAAGATGAGTGACCCCTGAGAAGCAGCCTAGGGGACTGGTCCGTGCAGCATACACTGAGATGGTGCACCATTACCTCCTCCAGCCTTTCCAGGGCAGCAGGAGTGGGAAAAATAGGGCAAGGGAGTGTGAGAATGTGTGTGTGTGGTGGTGGCGGGGGGGGGTGGTAGGACAAAACATGAGGTAAAGAACACACCATGCGTGTGAGGATGGAGGCTTGGAAAGAAAAAATTACTTAGCTGCAAAACAGAACCCCTTTACCTGTTTTTCTCATAAAGCTGCATGAGGATGTTTCTGCTAAAGCAGTCTTTCACAACAGCTGCATTATGAAATGACTTCTTTTTAACAAATCCATCTGCCTGCTTTTTAATAAGCAGGGCTTTCCACCATTGTATATGTGCGAGGTCTGACCTTTTCATAGGAAAAAACATTCATAACCAAAAACTATAAATAGAAACCTTCAGACTGGAGCAGATCAAGATGTAGGTTTTGTGACTCTTTTTTTTTTTTTTTAAAAGAAAAAAAAAACAAGACACCAACATAATGTGGGAGGGAAAAGAACAAGCTCTTTTTAAAAGTCATAAACTTCTGTTATTGCCTTAAGCTTACTTAATATTTACTGAAACATTTAATGAAAGACTTTAAACAGTAAGGCTTACAAGACTTCTCTATCAAAGCAGGTATTTTTACAAAGGAAAGGAAAAAAAGATTAGAAGTCTGTTTAGTTTAGGAAAAAGGGTACTTCCCCCAGCTATGAAACGAAAAGTTTATAGAGGGTTTGTATTTCTAGGGTAAGTTAAGTTTTATACATTGTTCGTGTTCTGGTTCTGCAAGCTCTCGTATATACATGTAACTTTGCTCATGAGTATAGACAGTTAGTCTTCAAAGGGACTACTCATGTGAAAAAAGCTGATCATTCATTGTTTCCACTTCAAGCCATATTTGGTCCTGTATTTTAAGTCCCAGATGCGGAAGGCAGGTGATTACATGAGAAACTCAGCTTTCTTGAAAAGAANAAAGAAAAGAAAAGAAAAGAAAAGAAAAGAAAAGAAAAGAAAAGAAAAGAAAAGAAAAGAAAAGAAAAGAAAAGAAAAGAAAAGAAAAGAAAAGAAAAGAAAAGAAAAGAAAAGAAAAGAAAAGAAAAGAAAAGAAAAGAAAAGAAAAGAAAAGAAAAGAAAAGAAAAGAAAAGAAAAGAAAAGAAAAGAAAAGAAAAGAAAAGAAAAGAAAAGAAAAGAAAAGAAAAGAAAAGAAAAGAAAAGAAAAGAAAAGAAAAGAAAAGAAAAGAAAAGAAAAGAAAAGAAAAGAAAAGAAAAGAAAAGAAAAGAAAAGAAAAGAAAAGAAAAGAAAAGAAAAGAAAAGAAAAGAAAAGAAAAGAAAAGAAAAGAAAAGAAAAGAAAAGAAAAGAAAAGAAGGTAAGTTTTAAATCTTGTGGTTCAGCAGAAAGTTTGAAAACATGTCCTTCACAGAGCCAGAAGGCAAATAAAAAAACAACCATCTTCCATTTAAATCTGCTAGTCACAGACATTTCTTATTTGTGAGCAATATCTGTTAAGTGTATGACAAAAGAGTCAAGAAAGGGGAAAAGGAAACAATCAGTGCAATTGTGGCTTATTTGAGCCATGGCAGCAAATCACTGCTGCCACATGCAAAGACCCTTGGTGATGCAGGCTCACAGATGCTCTGAAGAGCTTCACTTAGTAAACACTCAGGTATGTCAAAGTAAATCAGGAGAAGGCTTTGGTTAAGTGTGCATTGAGTTCATCAGCTGTATCCCATGCCTTAGCTTCTGGGATATGCATATCTCCCCTGATATTTAAGACAGCACAGAAAATAAATCAACGTGCCTGGTGCTGTCAGCATGAAAATAAAAACGAGCTGTTAGTTGTAGCCACTGAAGGGTGCACTGGTAATACAATACTTAGAGTCTCTCTGTTCCTTTTTGATATACTTCAGCAGCATAAGAAACAATTACACTGATCTATATTTCATCAGGCATTGCAGGCTGAGCATCCTTCATGAGCATTGTGCAGCTTCTCAGGTATTGGTTTCAGTTTCCTTAGAGAGTTATCTTTTGCTGTGATTGTTCAGTGCCAGGCTCCTCTCTCCTAAGGGGCAGTATCTCACTGTCACTGTTCCACAGCTTAGCATGGTGACAGCCTTCCCTTGAACCGAGCACCTCCAGTGCCGTGACACTGCTCAGGTGAGGAGCAGGTCCAAACCAAATCACTGGGGTTTGTCCAGCACTCACAACAAAGAACTTTGTCTCTTTGCTGCTGCAAGGCATTTTAGGTCAAGTTCATATCACCACTTCCCTAATACCCATAATTTATTTTTTTTTTCATATATGGAAATTGGAAGCTACTTGGAAATTGTAGAAATGAGAAGGGGATGGTGATTTTTGTGGAGATATCTGCTTGTGCCATCACAGCTCTGTGGGCACAAGCATGTCTGCACACTTCATGCACGTAGAGTTTGCCTCGTAGCTTCATTTCTCCCAAATGATGATGACCTGTTAACCAAAAGCCTCCCAGGCAGGAATGTTTGAAATGTTTTTCAGAAGCTGCAATTGCTGCAGAGATATCAAGACTCAAAAGTCACGCAAATGATACACAAATCCTTGGAGCAGCCAGGAAAGATGCCATGAATTCTGCCTGGGTGTATGAAGACAGGGCTACCACACCATCCATGTGCAGAAAAGTGTGGCATGGATTTTGCCCAGGACCTGGTGTGAGTATGCTCTCTGTCTCTTGGACTGGAAGTAAAGATAAAAGAGGGAATGGCCTTGGGAGAATTTGGACTCTAAAACAGATGCCTGTTTTAAGAAAAGAAACATATTCCTTTCTGCCCCAAAAATGGTCATTAAGGAGAAACCTGGGCCTGCAGAGACTGATGGCAAAGCCCCCATGGACTTTGGTCTGGTCCAAATTCCAACCCTTGGGTTTGAATGCTGTCCAGCCATTGCCTAAGACTGAGGCTGGCCTTTTGCCCTACGTTGAGTTTCCTCTTACAGCCATGGAATGGGGCCTAGGTTGTATCTCACCAATTAAACAAATAGAATTATATGATGCAAGGGTATTTGAGTCGTGATTTTCATCAGCGTTTCCTTTTCACTGAGCTCAAAGTCTAGTTTGAATGCAGCCTACTATTTCAGTCCACAAGAAAAGGCTACATAGAAAATAGGGTTTGAATCAGACGCTTTACATAAACCATGGGTTTTACTAAAAACTGATCTATTCTGCTCTTTTTCACTCCTACAATAGTGACTCTGCAGGAAGGTATTAGAAGTTTCAGTACTTTCATCTTGTCTCAGAACATTTAAGGTGGCCAAAGCAGGCAATAATAATAAAAATAAAAACATTGAAATCATTCACCACAACTGATTTATTAGAGGGATTTTGCCACATGTGGGTGTGATAAGACATCCAGAAATAGGTCATGATTTTCTGAAATATATCTGAAGAGCAGGATTATTTGCCAAGTAAATTATACCAAATAAATCCCTCTCACTGCTAGTAGATGGCACTTTGATTTTGAGTTGTTTTGACTGAGTAGCACCATGGTTCACATGGTGAATATCTGTTTCTTGACTGGGAACTGGAGCAGGCACCTAACTTTGTGCCTGTTAGTTAGGCACATGTGCCCGATAACTCCTGGCTGAGGCCAGTCATAAATGCATGTTCATGCTGAGGGAACATAGGGAGATTAATTTTGATGACCAGTCTGTGTGCTGGTAATATAGAGGCCTTGCAGCAGCATTGAGATCTGCACTGTCCTAAGCCTGAAGATGCTGCAGTGGGGACCAAAAGTAACATTTTTACTGCTCTTTCTCGGATTCAGATGGGTTGGGGAGGCTGTCCTGAAACAGCCACATAGGCTATGAAACCAAGAGGGTTGTGGGAAGATGAAACAGAGCTGTCCTTCTGTTAGGTCAAAATGTGGTCTCCCTTTGCTTTGCACCCAGCCTTGCTTAGTCCTGGTAAGTGCACCTGTTTTTTGCTGTCCTTGTAAATGTGCTGGAAGTTGACTGAGCCCAGTGACGAGCATGCAGCTGCTTATAGATGGTGTGAAGAACTTGTGGATGAACTTTGAATTGTCCTCCTGTATAGGCAGCCCTAAACCCTGACTTTTTACTCAAATCTCCAGCATGGAGCAGCCAAAGACAACTACAACAGCTCCCCTTCATCTCTCCCCTGTAATGAAGAGATAAGCAAAATCACAGCTGTCTCTGATACTGTGATTTATACAGATCCCACCTAGATCTAATGCTTTTGGAGAAAAGTATCAAGACTTGTTATGCCAAGAATTTTTCATTTTAAATCAGAGAGAGATTTGTTGCAAAACTGAAACAATTATCAGAGGAGACATCTTTGTAAAAAGAAAAGGAGATCCATCAGAACTGCCATTTTCAGGAATTTTGCAAGTATATGAGCAAGTGAGATTTTAGAGTGGCTGAGATCAATTTACATGCAGCAACTCATTTTTGTTTAAGGAGCTTCTTGGCCCTTCCAGAGCTTGAGGTACCTCTGAGGCAACTGAAGGTATACTCAAGCCCACTGATGTCAGCTGGAAAACTTTCAAGGTGTGTGGCAAATAACATGAAATTCCAGCAAACAGAAGGTCAGGAAAATTCATCAAGGCCATTGAAAATCAGATTTTTGTCAAAAGTGGAATCATCTGTCCCACTACTTTCTTTTGAATGCATCCCACAGTATGAAGCAAGAAGATGCTTGCTGATTTGGACCTCAGCATTTATTGTAATCCTGTTCCTGTGTGTGGGAAAGCAGGAAACTTCCCTACTGTGCTTGGAATTGTAAAGCTATAAAGGTGTTTATACGTGTGGTTCTTATTCTTTATGAGAAGAGAGATAAATTATACTTTAATAAAGCCATTGCCACATCCACCCTAGGGAATTGCTCTGTCTGCCCATCACTCTAATGCCCACTCTATCACTCTAACTGCTGTAGTTAAAGAAAAACACACTCTTGACCAACACACAAATACAAACCCCCAGATTTCTCTGATTTCTATGGTTCTGGCAGAACGAGGGTGAATTAAATGGGTTGTAAATTAATTTCTGTGTTCATTAAGACTCTTTATACAGCCCAAACAATATAAAAGAGCTTTGGGTTCACTCAGAATTAGCCTGAAAAAATTCAGAAGGCTATATTTCTTTATACAGCACCTAATCATTTCCAAAGCATCTGCCATAAAAATGGATGATTGAGACAGATTTCCTAGTGGGTAATTTCCTGCCTATTCCTAGCACTTTCATCTCAGGAAACTGAATCCAAAACTCGTGATCACCAGTGTGAAAACTTCATTGATCTCAGTGGACTTTGGTTCAGCTCTGAAAGACACGAGACCAGATACCGAGAGTTTGGGTTTTCAGAGCTTGGGGCACCACCTTCCCTGTTTGACACAGCAAAATTAACACCCAGCAGAGCTGCTTCCCACAGCCATTATCCTGTGATTCCTGTCCTTTTCCAATGCTCTCAATACAGAAAAAGTGACATTTGGTTATGCAAATGGACCTGTGACCTGGGAACTAGATCTCAAACTGGCATAGTTGGAGACTATGGGAGTCATTTGCTGATTAGCTGGTGTGGCTCAGGATGGGAAATCTCCTGTTCAGGTGGATCTTCCTCATGTTTCATGCTATCATCCCTTCCCTGTTCCACTTCAGCAGATGACAGCTGGGTTAAATAATGTGTCTCCAGGAAGGACACAAAGATGTGTAGTGAGGGTTTAGGGAAGCTTCTTACATTGTTTTTTGAATAAAAAAGCCTCTCACATAGTAAAAAACAAATCTTCTTTCCCATAGGAGGTGGGACAGCTGATTCAGTGGGTAGAAACCTGGTGCTAGCTGAGGTAGCTATTGCTGACTTGAGTTGAGAATGAGATCGCCAGTGAAATGAATTGATGGTTTCAGTTCCAGGTCCGGTGGGCAAAGTTTAAAAAAAAAAAAAAAAAGGAACCAAGCAAACAAAAAAGAAAACAAACAAAACAAAACAAACAAAACAAACAAAAAACCAAACACAAAACAACCAAAACTAGGCAGTGTAATTCAGTGTTTTCTCTCCGGAAGCCACACAGCACAGAAGTGGAGCTTGGAGACTTGCATCTCTTGCCCTTCAATACGAGCTCATGTCCCCCAGCCACAGGAGGCAAGAGAAAGAATCAAGGACCCTGTCTGGAGAGCTGGGAGCATCCAAGGCCTTCTCTGGGGAAAAAAAAAAAAGCAGCACTAGGAAAAAATAGTGAAGTGGAAAGCAAACCTCTGTCTATATGAGACCTCATTCATCCCAAGACTACCTGAAATGATTCAGATAAAAATATTATCATGCTAGAGCTTGCTGGCATTTTCATTCAAGTCCAGTATACAAGGGAATTTTGGTTAACTCTCCAGTGGCCAGAAGATGTAGGGGGAAAGCCAGATACCTGAGAGCTGGCAAGCCAGCAACCCTGTATCTTCTGCCAATTGTACCAGTGTATGTTTTGCTGTTGTCTTCTGAGGAATTGTAAGCAGCTTTCAAAGGTTTTAGAAGTTCCCACCATATCCCTTCGAGAGAAGTAAAAAGCCACCTCTTTCAACAAAAAAGGGAGAAGAGGACACTGGAGATAAAAAGTAGGAATTTAAGAACCTGGTTACAGAGCAGCAGGGAGCAGGCAGGAGGTCCTGGCTGCTGAGAACACGGCCTTCCTGAGCAGGCAGTCAACAGGACGAGTAGCAGGAAAAATGAGCTAAGCACTGCAATGGAAACAAACACCTTTTTTTAGGCTCTCTGCACTAAGCTGCTGCTGCTACTTTTATCACACCATTCATTTGGGAAGAAAGCAGAGCAGCAAAACAAAGTACACGCACAAAGCTGTGTGTCTGAGCTCACACAAGTTACCAGCCCAAAAATTTAGTTGTTAAATTATTTCATTTAATGGTTTGGGTCTGCAGTCATCTTGTATGATGTTAAGTCTCTGTAACAGGATACAGTTGAGTCAGTCCTTCTGGGGTAGGACATGAGTGGTCCATAAGTGGTCTGAAGACAAGTGGATGGCAACTTCTTCTGGGCAGCCAAGGCCAACATTTCCTCTATGTGAGTCTTCAATTAAAGCTCTTGAGCTGTTTTATAGACATTAACACACGTGCATGTGAAACCCCCTGGCAAAAACAATGATTGTTTTGCATGCCAAATGTGTCAGTTGCATTTATTTTTACAACTGAATTCATTCTCAAGTCACGAATGCAAAAAAAAAAGAAACAAAACAAAAGTCTAGTGAGTGTTTAAATTTAGGGCATTAATTTTGCATTCCACAGTAGAAGGAACCCAACAGTCTCAAACCTCAGAAAAAGGCACTCCACCTCTGTTTTATGGGCAATTTCATTCTGCTTGTGTTTCTGGAGCCTACTTCAAAGCACAGATGCACTTCAGGTAAATAATGACAGCTTCAGAACAAGTTTCCCTTGTAACACAAATCACCTCACTAATGAAACTGGGGGGAAAATTCAGAACAACTTGATATCCATCTGCCTTAAATCAAATTCTTCTATTTATACAGTATAACTAAGGGCCTGATTCTTCCCCCAATCAAATGAAGGGTGAAACTCCTGAATATTCCAGTGGGAATGGGACTGGCCCTTTACACTTGCTTGGTAAGCACTGCCCAAACCTGGGTGAGGATGCCCTGGTCTGTCCAGAGCACAGAAGAGAACGTGCCTGCAGTAGCAGCAATGAACAATGGGGTCACGTTCAGGAGAATATGAGGCACCTTCTCTCAGCACAGAGAACAGTTTCTATAGTTTCCACATTTCCTTCCTGCTCACGTCAATCATGCACAGAGAAAACAATGAAGAAACACAAATCCCACATGGAATAAAGTAATGGGAACCTGAGAATGAGCCACATGCTGAAAAGAGTCATCACATCCAAGATTGAAAGTATTGACTGTCTGGAGTGCCAAATAAATCAGACTAGCCCTGGGGACTTGGATCTATACCTGTACTTACCTCTTCACCTCAGACCTCAAGGGCAAGCTTTGCTTTTGCTTTGGAAGCCTGGAGGTGGGCAAGTAGTGCAGTTCCTGGTTGCCTTCATCTGCATCACTGAACCACTTGCCTTGCTGCAACCCTGTGCCTGCCTCTGGAGACACTGCTTCTCTCAGGTCCCATCAGCTTTCCTAAAGGCTAAGCACTGGGATGAGGGGGGTTCAATGTCCACTTGGCTTGGCAACAAAGAGAAACAAACTGCACTTGAACCTGGAAATTTACAGGAATGCAGAGCAGCCTTGTTGCTAAGCCAGCTGCAAACCTGCTTTGCTTGGGGCTCTTCCCTTTGTAGGGTTGAAGGAATGAGGCACGTGTTGCCAAGTAGGACATCAGTACTACAAACAAATGGAAGGCCCTTATCCCATGAGCAATCTCGACCTGGTAACGGGCAGGTAGCTAGAGCAACAAGAAAGCTCAGCTCCTTCCTACTTGCAGAAAGGGGAGGCGGCAGGACACAGATTATAATTAGAGCCACCCACAGAAATTTTGGGGAAGCTTCAGCATATGGATTGGGATCTTATTGTTAGTGCTGCCAGTTAACCGTGTGCTTGGACTGGGCCAGTCCAGAAACCCAGTGGATAGCACCCTCAGACACATCTGCTGCATGTCTGGAGTTTAGCGGTGTGTTAAGCCACTTTGGTGCCTGCAGGAGAAAGTCAGAGCCTTTAGCCTGAGTGTCCTCCTAATTTAAAAGATTTGCTTCAGCTTTGGAGACAAACTCATTTTAGAGTCCCCATTCTTTTCTTTCCCTTAGATTATGGAATGTCAGGCTCATCCAAACTGCATCTCTCCAGTACAGCTTCCTGCAGCTGGAAAAACACCAGTTCTGCCAAGCAGTGCATGCTGGGGGCACAGCACATTTCACGGCACGCATTTCACCCTTTCCCATGCAAAGCTGCACAATTATTCCCTTGCAAAAGCAGCCCCTTGGAGCACTCTGAGGTACCTCAGAGCCATCCCCAACTCTCCACCCAACTGCCATTGAGGCTGGACTTGCCTCAAGTCATGCTTGCCTTGAGTAGATGGCTCACATTCTCAGAACTCAGCTCCAGTAGGATAAGGTTCAGAGTGGAGGACTAAGGAGCTGATGGGGTCTTTTCTGATAGTGGCACCAAGGTCTTGCACCCTCCTGGTCTGAGACAGTAACACCTCTAGTTTGTTCCTAATTCTTGCGTTGCTAATTCACAATGCAGATTTGATACCCCATGTATGAGCCTTTAGGCATCATTGCTGGCCTATTGCACCTGATCAGCATCCTTATCCCTAGAGAGGAGTTGCCCTCTCTTAGGCACCCTTTGTGGTGCCCTCAAAAGCAGCACAGGTCCCCACGGTACAGATCAAACCCCACCAATGTGAATATATAAACCACCTGATTTAAATTTCTCACCCTTGGGAGAAACAGGACCTACCCAGGAGAAGTGGGTCCACAGCAGAGACAACACAGCTTAGAATGCTACATTTGGTACTGCCCTTCTCATAAACACTCTGATTTTAGGTGCTTTTCCCCAAATCCGCACTGCAGCACACTGGGCCTGGCTGTGAGAGACTCAGTTTCTACCATCTTGCTTTTAACTACCTGGATTTTTGAACCTCCCTGGTTGCAGAAATAGGCTCCAACTTATGATCCCAGCACTCTCAGAGGAAACAATTTCAATTCTTTTTTTTATTATTTCTTTTCCCTGACCGCTGTGATTTATTCAAAGAGGGAATTTGGAGCCTCACTCAGGGCTCTTGGGTACCGTTCAGTCTGGGGAGAGCAATCACAGGGCCATTACTGCACCACAGGCACCCCAGCAGCCCTGCGATAACTGCTCTGCGCTGGCGCACGTGCAGAGGGGGAACCTATCCAGCCAAAGGCACAGAGAGAGCTTCCTTCCAGGTAGATGGAATAGGATTATGCAGATTATGAATGGAGATGTGTCTGCAGGGGGGTGGAGATGGGGTGAAGGAGGCGTCGGCATGTTTTGTAAATGCTTTGAAATGTATTTGTGTGTTTCTGAGACGAACCTTAGAGAAAATACCTGAAAACTGGTTTTGCTTTTCCTAAAGCATTGGCTCTTTCAGGCAGCAGCTTTGCCAGAAGTCATTAATCACATCTTTATTAACAAGGGCGGGGGAACAGTGACCTCAAACAACCGAGGAAAACAACTAAAACTGCATTCATTTGAAGGACCGCTCAGTAAAATATCTCCTGGCCAGCTCATGCTATTGTTGATGTGTATTTAAAGTGCGCTGAATCTTTGGGATATATTGGGACTTCTGCACAGAACCAGGGCAGGACTTGACCCAAGGGTGTGTTTGACTTAACTATCCAGCTCCTGGAGAAAAAGGAGAGAAAGAAGAAAAATAATAAAAGGTCTTCATGTTTGTCTACTACATCAAGGTGCATCATGTGGGTGGGACTGGCTAAATCTGCCAGCTTTCACAATTCCAAGGTGTCAAAATTCATAGATTCATGGATTTCATGTGTATGGTTTAAATCCAGAGGGAACATCGTGATCAGTCTGCCAGCCTGTTTGCTTTAAGTACCCAGGCCTGCAGCTAACACCATGGCACAGGTTCCACCACATTTCTCAATAACCTGCTTATTTTCTCAGTTAAAAATGTAGTCAGCTGAGTGATCAGCTGTGTGAAGTGGGACCAAACCTACACCAGAAGGATCACTGCTCTCTAGGTGAGCACAGCAGGGGATACAGACCCCGTGATCCTGCTAAAACTCCATGTTTGCTCCTCACTCCCAACTCTGAGGTGGTTCATCAACTGGCGCACAGGGATTAGTGAGAAAGCAGGGACTTTTGAGGGGATTTCTGGAGCCTGTCTCAAAATGCATTTACTGCAGTGAGAGCTCTCAGTGGCAGTGTAGGGAAAGGGCAGGTCCCCACCTTGGGCAGGATGCTAATGTTGCATTGCAGTAGGCACACTGTGAGCCCAAACCTGGAAGGCTGTTGCCACTGATAACACTCATCTGCTGTGGCATCATGTTCGTTGACACAACCTTAATTAATGATATTACCAACCTAATGAGGAGATAAACCACCGATCCCAACTCTTGTTAAGAAATTGTCTTAAATACCAGTCACTAATCGCTATGGAGAAACAGACAGTGGGCCAAAATGCACACCTGGAATAAAGAGGTGTGGTTCCCATGTTTTCTGGTGAAGTTGCATTTGTTTACTCCAGGACTGACTATGAACCATCCTGATTAACACATGTCGGGTGTGCGCTGGGCGGGAAGTTGTAAACAGCCACAGTCTTAAGAAATGGCACTGGGCTTGTGCAAGACCTGTCACCCAGATGGCAGCAGGATTGATGGCTGTGGATGATCAGCATGGTTCCAGACCAGGGTGCAAACATGTGTGGGAGTGCACCAACCCCAGGACTGATCTTCCCAGACCCTGAGCTGGCGCAGAGGGTCTCCAGCCATGTCTGAGACCTGGGATGCTTCACAGGGATTGTCTAGTCCATGTGGCTTTAGGAATAGTGAACATTGCTACAGTGGACATCACCAGGCACTTCATGGCAGCTCAGAGCATTTTGAGCTGCTTAATTGAAGATTTGCCAGTTGTAACTAGAAAACCTCCTGCTACCATTGGGGTAGTGTGGATGCAACTTGTAAAACAGGGAAGGGACCCATTTCACTGCACTGATTTGGTTCTTTAGCTATTACTTTATTTCCTTGATGTTGTTATTCTGATCCAGTGAAATTAAAAAGTCATGAGTAGTCTCTTTGGATCTGAATGTGTGAGTTCCTGCCCTGCAGAGCTTTCAGTAGAGATTAGATTGTACATGCCATTGTGTGGGGGAGATGTGCCATCAGGCAAAGGAGGAACAAATGCAGGCGGGGCGAGACCTGAGAGACAGAAGCGGAATGCCTGCATGAAGCTGCCTGCTGCTCGTGGGGTGGTATCACCGTCTCTCTGGTGGTTGGGCGAGTATCTCAGAAAACATTTGCTGCCTTTGGTTTCTGCAGGGTGTTTAGCTTCTGGAATGTGTGAGACAAGGAAACCGCATCTTCCCCACTTTTAACCTTTTAGAACTTGTCCTAGGAAGGCCTAAAATAAAACATTATGCATAGAAACCTATGCCAAGTCTCATGCTCATGAGGATTTAAGCAGACTGGCTAGAGAACCCTGGTCCTTCCAAATTAATCATCCTCCAAGTTGCTGTAAAGGTAGATATGCCCTCTGTTTGCTGGTACCCAAATAAACCTTCAGGGATTCAAAGGATTTAGGTGCTCGCATAACACGTAACACAGACACCAGGAGCAGACAAGCCTGGCACAATGCTCATGCTACCAGGCATCCACCTATTTCATCTACTTCATCCTAGTACTCTGTTTCTACTCAGACAGTTTCCCATGAAAAGGGGAAAAAAAAAAAAAAAGAAAAGAAAAAAAGTGTTTGTTTGTTTTTTTAAGTGATCATAGGCATGCATATATCAGAAAAAAAAAGAAAATACCTATCTTCTTCTTACATCTCTATTATTTCTATTGTTCAGGTATGCCTCGGGTACTTTCCCAGACATGTTACCTTCTGTTTTTAACGTTGCCATCTGGGAATCAGATCCCATACATCTTTTGTGGTGCTGTTCAGCAGGGAGGGAATTTGTTATTGCTCCTCATGGATAGCTCTGGCTTGATTCAGATGGATAGCTCAGAGAAGAGGGATGCCATTGGCTTTGTGGCCACTGCCCTCCATCTCAGCATAAAGGCTCTGTGTGCACAGCACATCTTGGGACAAACTGAGAAAGTTCTCACATCACCTGCAGGTCAGGTGATGTCTATGAGGTCCAAGCTCCTTCACTGTTGGGAAGCCATTTGGTGAGTTAATCCTGTACTGAACCCTCTTTGTGTTCTGGCACACTTCGGTAATGCCGTTAATAAGCACTTGCTTTGCAGAAGTCCAAGGAAAGCAAACTTGATCTCCACACAACAGCCACAGACCAAATCAGCCTGAACTCCAGGGCACTTGGAGCTCAGAGCACGAGCAGATGTAGAACTGAGCTTTGTGGGTTGGACCCGTCTCTTGAAGTTGATTCTGATCATTTCCTGATTCAGAGCCTTGTGCTGTGACCACAAACCCTCCATATCCCCTCCTCTTTGTTTTACATCTCTGTCTGGTCCCTTAACTAAACACTGCTCAGTAAATGCTTACAGATTCAAGAGGAGAGGCTGCTAGTTCAAAGTCTTGCATTATCAGGGTAGCTGGAAAGGAAAATTAAGAGCAGCAAGAATCAAATCAGAGCCAGGAAGAAAGTTTGGCTGTTTGAACACTGACAAATATCTGCTTAAGACATATTTCTCCAGTTTCCACTACACCCCTTGCTGAACACAAGAAGTTGCTATACGAAACCGCACAATGACTTGGAGGTTCAGGTGTGTTACTCTGAAGTGGACTGCTCCTGACCCTGGTAATTTTGTGAGATTATTGTTCTTTCTAATAGAACAATAATCCTTCCAGCCTAGAAAGCAGAAGACCCACTGTCGCAGAGCTGTTATAGAACTGTAAGTGAGAGGAGGGGAGTGACACTCCTGTACCACAGTGGGGAGGATCTCAGGTATCGAGAAGCAAACAAACTATGACAGAGTGTACATGTGTGTGGTTTCTTCTTCAAAAATAATCTCAGTGGACTCTTTTTTTCTTTTCTTCTTTAAGACACAGTGGCTAAAAATGGCCTTTCAAAAATAAATCAAGCCTCAGATTGGGTCTGAAAGCACTTAATGGGGGGTAAAAGCGGTTGAAAAAAGGAAAATGAAAAGTTCCCATGCTATTCCTAGCACTGACTCCCCCATTTCTGCATGTAAACTGTAGCTGCTTCATGGTACAGCACTTCCACCAGTTTCAGATCATCACCTGGCCCACTTAGGACAGATGATGGCAAGGCAAAGACTCTACCCTGAGACTCTTGTCTCCTGAAGGCACTGGGTACATACTCCTATGCATCTGCCAGCATGGCACAGCATCTTCAAAATCACAATGGCATGACAAGATTGAAAGCAAAACTGCACCACACAATAGAACAAAGTCAGTTGTGGACAAGATGGAAAAGCTGTTGGGGAGCTGAACTGAGTGGATTTAAAAGCTGCAAATATTATTCAGCCTTTTTAAAATGAAAGCCAAGGCTTTCAGACAGGTGCAGTTATGTTCTTTGAGGAGGATAAAACTTATGTTGGGACAAGAGACTCAGATGGGATAGTTTTTGGCTAGGTGGTTGACTTAAGAGATCCTCTCAATATCAATAGCATATCAACAGCACAAGCTCTATATGGCTTTAAGATCAAAGTTCTTTCAAATGAGTGGTCTCTGGGGAGTCACTCAGGGTACATGCCCAGAGGAGATCTTCGGGGACTGACAGGACAATGTTATATTCAGCACATGAAAGGTGATTGCATAACTGCTGTCAAAACCTGTGGATGACACCAGGCAGGTGGAAAGGTGGCTGATGAAGAGATGGAGGCAGTGGTGTGCAGAGATGTGGGTCACTGAGCTCTGGCAGGCAGAACACAAGTGTCCAGGCAGCCAGAGCCCTGCGCCAAGGAGACCGGGATGCAGCCGACTGTATGGACAGAGCACACCTACCCTGGAAAGCAGAGGAAGTCAGGAAAGGGTGATGAAGGCAAAGTGGACAAGCAGCCCAACCTGAGTGTGACATTGAGGAGTGATATTGCAGCTAAAGGGCCTTACAGGAGCTCTGGATTGGTGAAGAGAAGAGATGCAGACTGAGTATGGACCAGTTCTGGTTTCACAGAGGGTCTTAATCAGAGAAACAGTTTGCCCTTTGTTGGTCTTTGCACTTTAAGTAAAAAAGTTGAGAGACTTGACAAACTTCACAGGCTAAATTCATGCAGAAATTGAGAGATGGTGTCATTACACCACAAAAGCACTTTCAGGACAAAACAATGGGAAGAAAAGTCTTTCACTGCAGGCAAGGCCCATGACTAGAACACTACAGACTGCCAATTTCAAGTAAGAAAGTAGAGTACATTGTATCAATGAAGACGCTTATACTTGGGATAACTCCAGCGGCAGGTTTGGATCCACATTTCTTGATGCCATCAAATCCAACCTGGCTGTCCTCCTAGGAGGTCTGATTGAGATCAAGCTGTGCTTTGCCAAACATGAGTTAAACACAGAGGTGAGGGAATGATAGTCAGAAATCCCAAAGTGCAGGAGCTCTGGAGGGAGCCTCCAGCTCTCCCTTGCAGCCATAAATTCTGGAACTGAAAAGTACAAAGTGAGGAAGAAAAATATAATTTAAAAAGCCTGTTAGCTCTTGGAAGGTATGAGAGAGTGAGAAAGCAAATGAAAACCCCTGGGAGTTCTTGATAACTTCTCCCTAACTGATATACATTCTAAAAAACCCTCTATCCTTTCTCTTCTCTTGGATTTTCAATACTGTAAGAAACTAAATTGATTACTTTGTAGAGGTTCGTTGGCAGTGATCTTTTTTGCACACTGGCAAGTTGCTCCTGTTTTGGTTTTGTTTGTTTTTTTTCTGAACAGCTACAGTTGGGTTTTCCACTCTTTGTTTTGAAGTGTGTGTTTAGGACTTGCTGAGAACAAGTGAAACAGAACAAATGAGTTTTGGACAGAGCTTTGAAAGAGATTAATTCTGTGGTCATTAATTCTCCTCTCTCAAGAAGCAAGAACCATATGCAGGCACTACTTCTGAGAAAGCTTTTTCCTCATGGTAACTGCCATCCTTGCTTGGTAATGCTTGCAGGGCATTAAGCTGAAGCCCAAGGGCCCAATCCAGGATGATAAAAGCAGGTATTTTACCCTTAAGATTACCTGGCAGTCAGTTCATGTATCAATGTATAATACATGAACTGTACAAGAGATGGAGCTGGAGGATACTGGGCAAAAAAAAAAAGGCACAAAATTCCCACAGAAAGTCAGTGGCAAACCTAGGATTAGCACTTAAACCATGCAGTCTGTGGGTCTAGCAAGTAAAGAATGAGTAGGGTAGGTAGTAAATCTAGAAGAGCAGTAGAACAGTTACAAGCTTGGGAATTAAAGAACAGCTAAAGAATGAACCAGAATTATAGCTGTTGAAGGAAATAATTCATGCAATGTTGATCATCTGATCCCCATATGCTCATAATAATTTTGACAAGCATTTCATTTTATCTGTTATTATTAAGAAAATTATTTCTTTAAGGGCAAAATCTAACTACATTTTTCAGGTCAACTTGATTCTGGGAATCAGTCTCACTTGCCTGTGGTTTTTGCTATCAGGCCAAACTTAATCCCTGGTGTATTTCTCTTGACTCAGTGGAGTTATGTTGAATATCAGCTTGGCCTAAAGGCCTTTAGTTATATTGCCAATGGGTTTCTTTAAAGGGATATTTCCCTACTTTGAATGCAGTGATTCCGGGCAGTGATTTTCATTTTTAAGTCTGGAAGGACTCCTGCATATGTTAAGGAAGTTTTAGTTATTCTGATCGTGAAGAAACCTTCTTTGGCAATAGATGACTCGCCTAACATTGGTCTGGCTGCAGGTGGGTATGTGCATGTGCTCCGGCTGGTCTGTGGATGGCAGTCTCGAGAGCCACTGGCCAGGTGCCTTCCATGTGCAGAAAGGTCTGGGGAAGAATCATGGGAAAGGACGTGGAATACATAACAATCCCAGAAAAGCAGAGTGAATGCTGTTCACGGTGTTCCTGATTGTCAGAGGAGCATCTTATCTTCCCCTGAAACCTCTGCACCCAACCCTCCAGGTGTGTGTGTGTTGGGAGAGAAGCCAGTATTCTGATTAGAGGGATTATTTAGATTCCACTGCCACGGGGAGCAGCTCCTGGTAAGTGTCCTTTGCTTGGGGAAAGACAAAGGGAAGACCCAAAATAAAAAAAATAGGCCTTGCAGCATTCTCCACCCTGGACATCAGGGGCTGTGAGATGTCACTCACTGAAGGCAGGTGAGTGCACACTCAATGCCTCCACACAGACTGCTGCTCCCATGGCATCACTAACCCATGCAGAGTAGCTTGTCATCTCCTGAGCTCCTGGAGCCTAAGGAAGGTCTACAAACTGATGGGTGCAGGATGACAGGTGGCAGGACAGTATCATACCTGCTGAAATGATTTAGCAGCATTCCCCCTGCCTTGAATATCCTAGGTGTTGCCTGTTTTAGCTTGCTTTGGCAGCCAGGTTAGGGTGCTCCAAAACACAGCAACCCCCACCTCCCCAAAAAAATAAAAACAAACAAAACCCCAAATGAATCAACAAACAAACAAACAAACAAAAAACTACAAAAGTGAATGCAAACTTTTTGGTATTACTTCATGACAGATGTGAAACCTATTAATGAACCTGAGTTCATTAAGCAGGCTCCAGCTGCTTGCCTAAAACTGAGCAACACAGGAGGCTGATACTGCATTTCTTAAGAAAGATTTGTCCCTGGGACAAAACAGACCTGAAAGAGTCTTGAGGGAGTCCAGGGTTAGGTTCAAACAGACTGAGAAGTGTTACGCAAAACAGCAGCACAGAGTTTAGGGTACATGATATACTTGTGAGTTTCTATACTGAAAAATCTTTCTGTAAAGCCTGATGATGGGCATGTCATTGAAAAGCCAAGTTTACCTTGCTTTGCTGAGGATCCATGATCTTACCATGACCATGTCTGATAAGAGAGAGAACACCTTTTAGTCTTCATGACTTGATATGATGGGACAAGCCAGAGTCTGAGGTCTAGGGTTGCTGTGGGATGCTCCAGCACATGAGTACGCCTCAGAGGAGAGCGTGATTTGAGGGAGTAGAGCTCAGGAGTGAGCTGCTTCTGCAGCCACTGTCAGCTTTGTCCAGCTGTCACAGCAATCCAACAGCCTGTGAGTCACAAAAATACTTGAATGGAGTTTAGATCCACACAGCATCATATAATGGATTTAATTACTGTGAGGGAAGAGGGCTGATGTGATTTTTGTACAGTATGGCACAGCACATACGCAGACCTGGTTGTTAATTCTATCATCAGCTCTGGATATCTCAGCTCTCCCCCATTCTGCCATCTCTATGTGCCTTCCTTGACGACCACCTGCCCAAAACCTTGGCATAAGCAAATTAAAGGCAAATGATGCAGCTGCCAATCTGCACTTGTTGTTCCACCTCAATCTCAAGGAGACCAACTCTGAAGGTGGGAAGGAAGACCTGAAAGGCTTGGGATCTGTGTCATCTAAAGCAGGAACTGGCTGACTCAGACAGCAGAAATCATTTGCTGTGGTGTCTGGAGACCTCTGAACAGCTGCAAAATCCCAGTACTGAGATCTTGGTAAGGTCACAGTTGTGATGGGCTGGGCACATTGCCAGGGTGGAAGATTCCAGGATCTGCAGCCTTCTGGGAACACCTAGCAGCCAACACAAGCTTTGTAAAGACACCTGAAAATCCTTACTTAAAGCTTCTCAGCTTAACATTAATAACTGGGAGGGAAAGGGTTTGGAGACACTGCAGTACAGCCTGTGAGGTGAAGCACAAATGCAAAATAGAGGAGAGAAGCAAGTCAACTCAGAGAAAATCAGCTGTACCATTTAAAAAGTACAACTAGAAATGTGCTCTCTTCCCACAGACTGGCTTTTTACAGGATCATACACACATAACAACAGGGAAAAAGTAAAAATAGCTAAGGGGATGATCGTTACGAACTGCAACAAATAACAATTCAATAATACAACTTTAATTAAGAAATCCACAGCACAAAATAAATTCAAGATTTGGCACAACAGCAGTGTCCAATAGCCATAAATAAAGCAATTTGCTAATGACTGCACATTCCATCTCATTTTCCTTGATGTTTTCCAAGGCGTCATTCCTCTGAACCACAGGTTTTCTTTTAATCTCATCTCAATCTACACCACTATTAGGTGCTTCACTTCTTCCTTGACAGCACCATATTTGAATGGCCACTAAGTAGGGCCTGCTCTAAATCTGGGGAAGGTGAGGCTGGAACATATGCTTGTCTCCTGCAGGCTGAGCCTGAATAAGGCTTCTGATCACGCCCTGACGGCACGAGTCACTCACACATAATCAACTGTGGGTAATTCAGAGCCAGAGTTACCCCCATGGCCCCTAACAGCTTCTGCACTTGGGATTCAGTTGGCTCCACAGGTTTGACATGTCATGACAGAGACATTTCTTCTTCATACAGCTCATTTTGTCCTGAGCTAATGAGAGATTAACTAACCCATGGCAGCAAATCAGCTGCTGCTGGTCTAGGGAGGGCATCTCAGGTTCTCTCCTTAACGAGCTTCACATTTGGCTTTTCTTAACTGAAGGAGAGTTCGTCAGCACAAACATCCTGCCAGTGACACTGTCCTTATCTGACAGATGGGGCCCAAGGAGAACTGCTTTCAATGACCTAATGTTGTTTGCTGCTTACCTGGCAAGACACCAGTGAGCTGCTTCTCCCATGCACTGAGAAGTCACTAAGAAGTTGCTCATGTCTTCCAAACAAGAAAGAATTCACTTTTCTTAAATAAAGTCGGGGTTTACAACAGATCAAAAAGGCTTCAGAACAACTTTGTCTCTTCTGCTGCATGCTGGGTGTTTGTGGGGACCCCATTTCTGAAGGGGTTGTCCCCTCTGTGCTGCTCTTGCAATCTAGGGGAAGACTAGGACTCAATGGCATTTAGTGTGTCCTGTCAGGAGCGTTGGGAGATGATTAAGCCTTTTGTCAGCACCAAACCACAACGGGAACATCTTCCTCTTTTTCTCAGTCATTAACTTTTTTGCATACTGGAATTATATGCATTAAACAAGGAAGTATTCCAGTAGGGTGCACATCCTTGAGTCTTTCAGTAAAAAGTGTTTTGAGTGTTCATAATCACAGAGTGTCTGACAAACCACAAGAGAAGCCTCCTTAATTTTAACTTCTTTAGGCCTAAGATGGGTAGGATCTGAAGTCCGGATTTGAGACAAGCTCAGAATTTCTTTGCTATTACCATAAAATATCATTCTGGAGAAGCTTTGCCATTTGGTGTTCCTGCATCTGCTTCATTTCCCTTTTGGTTTTCACCTCAAAATTCTTCTTATTCAGTCCTGTTTTCTTATGCAACTTTATAGGCTGTGGTAGGTGGAGATAAGGAGGCCAAGTCCTGAAATGATCTGTCTGCTCTATTTTGCAACCTCAGTGACAGCAAATATTAATGTACATGTGTTCACTGCCCAACTCGTCTGACCACTCTGAGTGGACATTTTGGTGACAAGCAAAAGCTTTCCACACACTGACTGATTCTCCAAACACCACAGAAAAATTGTTATGCTGTTGTGAGTCTCAAGAAATCCTTTTCTCTTTGCTCCCCTCATGCCCTTTTTTGCACATCAGTCCAGCATTTCTCTTGTACCAGGCCCTTCCTGGACTGTGGCTGTGTTACACAACCATGCCCTGCAGACTGAGGCAAGGATTAAAGGTGTCCAAATTATTAGGAAATCAGAGCAGTAAAAGGTCAGGGATCTTTCTATTTTCTCTTAGCTTGGTAGATGAAAAATCACAAACACACTTTGAAAATGAGGGGCATCAAGGTGCAGGTTTCAGAGCAGTTGTTGGCATTCATGACTGTGAGTGAACTATTTACAGGTATGGTAAAGCATTACTAATCTCTGAGCTATTTAGAAAGGAAGTACCTCTAGGATCTCCTCATTTGTCTCCCCTGTTTCTCAAACATCATTGAGTCATGCTGAATCTCCTCCCCTCTTGAAAAAATGCTTCACAGAGCTCCCTGAAGAATGAAAAATGTCCCTGGACAGTGAAAAAAACAATCCCAAAGTGGGTTGATCTCCTCCTGCAAGCTCGTGACCTAGTAACTGGGTAAAAAATCCTGGAGACTCTGGAAAGGAGAGGTCAGTCCAGGGGCTGCCTGAGGACTCAGCTGCTCTTGAGCCCCAGGGAGGAACTCTCTTATCAAGGCCTGGAGTCCAGCTGGAGGCAATCTGGACCTGACCCTTCCCAAAGGTCACGTCTGTTTGGATGGAGGTTTCTGATTCAGACAAATCTCTGCTTTCAGACAGCCCCTTGGAAGACAGGGCTGCCAGTTGGCTTTGCAAGGCCTTGTCCAGTTATGTCTGAACTTTCCCTGTTTCCTTCCCCTCCGCTCCAGTACACCCGTCTGCATCTGGCTTCCCCTTCAAACTTAGCCCCAGATGTATTACATTGCAACCCCGTTCCTGGGATGCTGTTGCAAATGGCAAGAAATTATGAACAGAATTCCCAAAGGAAGCCATGCTGAAGAAAGAACTGAGGAAAAAGGAAACCTCGCCATTGCTATTTAATTTTTTTCTGAGACCATATTTCTTGTGTTGCTAGAGTTTCGGAGAAAAAGGAAGTGTGTACAAAGGCTGCCTTGAACAACAGGAGGATGCTGGCTCAGGCAGTGAAGGGTGAAAAGAAGAAGTAGGTATTGTGGGAGAACTCATAAAGATGAGGTGGGTTCAGGAGGTGCTTCAGTGCCTGGTCTGTGAGCAGGAGCAGGGAGGACTAAGCCACTGAAACAGATGGGTGAGGCAGTGCTTGAAGAACAGACATAGAATGAAAGACAGCTGTGAAGAAAAGAAAAAAGGGATTTCCACACAGTAGGGTAATTCTGAAGTGCAAACATCATGGGATGGTGTCCCTGCTTCTAAACAGAACCCAACAAACCGCAAAGGAACAAAGAGAGAGTTCCTGAGTTCTGATCCTAATGTGGCACTAAATTCTCGACCAGAGCACCTACTAATTGCAGGAGCTGCAAGCAGCTTTCAACAGCTAATGTAAAAACACAGAGCGGGGTCCTCAGAACTGTGAATAAACAAGTCAGGCTTGACTCAAGGGGATCTAAGAGCATTCAGTGCCTAATATCTCTGGCCAGCTTCTGACCATCTGAGAAATGGGGCATGTCTCATCTGCCACAGACGATGCTGGGAGGTTAATAATGGTATTTCATGACTGAGGTCCTGTGACAGAAAGCTGCCACGTAACACAATGCTTTATTCTACCCTAAAGCCAAAGTCTCCTCCACCCAAATAAATATGTATTTGTGTTGCCTCCCTCTCATTTTTAATCTACTAGATATTCTTACCAGAATAATAATAATAAATAAACATCTCTGGCCACACAAGTGAGGAAAGAGCTTGGTTAATCAGAAGGATTCTAGTATGTCACTACAGATTTTGGCAGCCTTGTGTCAAAAAACTGAGGCAACCCCATTCCTGGGAACCAGTGCGATGGAAAACGCTCCCAGCTGATTCGGATTGTTTATTCTAGGTGAAAGTTTGCAACATTTCCATTTGGTTTCACCACCATGAGCTTTGCCAGGACGTTTTCCCGGGCAATGAATGTTTTCTCATTTCTCTGCTTGATCTAGTTACAGGGTTAGTTGCTACATTGCTTTTGCTACTCTGTAGGGCATTTCCTCAGTCAAGAATGGGTAGATTTCATCTTGCGAGAGGTGCAACACTTTCATCTCCTGCTGACTTCAGTTAGTCTGAAGGACAGAACACCCTTCAGCATGAGCAAAGAACCTACAGTTTTAAGGAAGGATAGATTGTGTCAGAAGAAAGGCCAGAATCTGGACAGGAGTGCATTAATCATTATTATTACATTTCTATGCAAGTAACCTGTTAGCACTTTCACGGAACAAGGAAATGCATGGGAAATGCTCCTTGCGTGGCTCTACAGTGCAGATCAGCCTGGCACGGGGTGTTAGGCAGGACCTGCAGCCTTGCAGAGCTTTGGCCTAAGGAGATGAGGTCAGGCCAGTCCTGCTAAGAGAAGATGAGCCAACTATATACAGGAATTCCTTCCTCAGCTCGAGCCAGGCCTGAATAGGGGCTGAAAGTGTACTTCCAGGAACATACTACTCTGTTTTCAGCCTAAAACAACTGTTTCCTCATTCTCTTTGTTCCTCTCTGTCATTTCTTCTTTCTGCAGCAATATAACCAAGTTCCACTTTGAAATGAATCACCATTCTAATGCTCCTTAAATTAAGGAACTGACCATTCTGGTAGGACTCATGCTGACTAATTGCAGGTGTTGGTTAAATTTCCCCAATAAAACTTCTACAAAATCAAAGCCATTCCGAGCTGCCATTCAAATTCTGGGCATCTGTAGATCTTAGAAGATTCAGTTAGGGTGGCTTTCTAAAGGGAAATCTCTCACAAAAATATTCTAATCCATTGCAGCCTGTCTGAGAATTTGATCTTTTATTTCCAAAAACAGTACAGTCATTGGCTGGCCAGATCAGCTAATACCAGATGTTCTGACCAGTTCACAGGCTGAGCCATTGTTCACAATATCTGTATGTCTCAGAAGGAAGCATTGCTGGCATTGCAGTGAACAATTCATTCACACGGTTAAGTCAAGATCGGTCCCCTCCATTGAAGAATCACAGTTAGGATGCAGACACCGAAGTTGAGCCACTTCAATCAGCCAACTGATGTAGTCCCTAATAACCCAGGTGCCATTGAAAATTCAAATATATCTGATCTCTGTGACATTAATTATGACCCAGAAAGTTCTCCACCTTTCTTTTCCTCATTGTGCTCATAGGGAAAATAATGGACCCAGAAATATCCCTTCTCCAGGACTACACGCAGTTTGTTTGGGAGAGTGTTTTGATGAAAGATGGTCCCATGGTAAGTGATGGTGTGAGCCTGCAGACAGTGCATATGAAGCCCTAATTTGATGCCACATTTCCTGGGCAAGTTAAACAGCTGAGTGACAGTCGTGTTCCCCACCTGTGCCATGGGAGCAGCAATCTCTTCATATGATGCTATTACTTGCTCCACATTTGGGAAAGGACTTCGAGGAAACTCTGTCACTTCCTAAAACTTTTCACGAAGTGTGTCACATGAAGGCTTCAGTCTCCAAGTCCTGCTGTTTAATAATAAACCTGCTGTTTATTTTGTGGAGCTCATTTCCTAGACAGAGTACCAAGAACATGTCATGAATACCTGTGTGCTATACTCACCTTTCCCACAGTACCCTGTGTCCCTGGCACCTGGCAAAGTCAGCTCAGCACCATCAGCCCCACCAAGGCAGAGGAAACTGCAGCACTGATCATGCTATAGTGAGGCAGAGGCACATCCAGGCACTCCTGGCTTTCTAGCACCTGTGCCTCAACCACAAGGCCAAATTAGTACTGAAGGGACCTGTATTTTACTGTCCCCTTCTTCTGCATTAATTAAAACACATCGCTGCACACTTAAGCAATTTAAATGTTTTGAAACGAGTCTTGGGACGGCCAAGGGCATCCAAAGTGAAGGGAAGGCTGGCAATTTGCCCTCAGCTCACTGGCTTTCCTGTCTATCACAAGCACATATAATGAATTACAAAACTGCAAGATCTCTGCAGACCCAACAATAATGCTACAATTTAGTGAGAGAGTTGAAGTCAGAAATCCCTTGTCTTCCTGAGGCTCCATCATATGGACTGGCTGCCAGTGTCTCTGCTGATCTTTCTTCAGTTGACTCAATTTCCTTTACACCTCTTCTCTATGAAAAGCTGGTGGGAACTGCTACTGTAATGGATAACACCAGCACCTTGTCTGATGGGAAGTCCTACTAGACCTGAATATACCTTGCTCTGGGGCACTTTTTTTGGAGCTATTCAAGGCAAGAAAGAGGAAATTAGTAGCACCTCAAATAAAATTCAGGGCTGGAAAAGACAGTGTTTTATCCTGGAGGTGATACTGAAGTTCAGGGTAAATGTGAACCTTTCTCCAGAAAGGTTTGCCTCTCTCTGTTTGCCTCTCTGTCACCTGTTGGTGAATGGCTGGAGGAGGGACCTCAGGTGACCTCCAGAGCAGCTTGTGCACTGTGGACTTCAGGCAGCAGACAGCTGACTACAGTCTAGAATGGAAATGAAGGACTAATTTGCCCAGGGACATTCCCTTTTGTATTTTAAAGTAATGCAAAGTGTCTTTTCACTTTCAGTTCTGGATTTGAGGCCTGAGATGAAGAGTCACTGCCATTAGGTCCACATCATCACAATTGTAACATCAAAACAAGTGCTGTATTAAAAATAAACTCAGCAGGTATTCACTGACTTGATTAAAATGCATACATATGGGTGAGGTCATTTTAATAAATGCCTCCTGCACAGACATCTACATTTCTTACCATGGCCTTAGGCTTGGAGCAGAAACACTATATATCCACAACTACCTGCTCTTGTGCAGTTGCATCAGCCCAAGCATTCTGAGTTTCAGAACATCTGCAAGTGTCCTTATCACATCCCTGTGCGTTGACCTTCCCTTAACACTCACAAATGCTAGAAAACTCACAGCCATGTCTTACCACATTAGCAGGACATCTCTGATCTCCATCAGGCCACTGTGTCAAGGTCCTCCATCTCCTCTATCAATCTTCTTAAGGCACATTGTGATGCTGTTTGGAAATAAGTCAGTGAAAATAATTCTTTGGTCCTGACTGTGTGCCTGGAAAAGGCTCCACTAGTTAAGGGAAAGGAAACTGGACTTTCCAGACTGACATGAAAAACTGCAGAGCCAATAACATCCATCTTCTCGCTGATGTATGTCACTGGAAAAAAAAGTCCAGAACTTCTTTAAAGTCCTGAGCTTAAGTGCCTTCCTAGGTCATCCTGCACCAAAGCTTCTGAACCTCCCACTATAATCTGCCAAGCCTCTACATCTCAGGTGAAACAACACCTTCTCCAGAAAGCCCCTATAGCAGGCAGCAAAATTGGTACCACAATGGCTTTCCTGCATCCTGAGTGCCTCCCACATGTGCTGCCAGAGCAAGTTATCCCAGGCTGAAGCCCCCAGTGCTGTTGGCAAGGCATCCAGACCATGATCCAGACATAAACCTGCTCTGGGAAAGGATATAGGAGGGATGACTCTGAATGGCTTTTGTCTCTTGCTCATAGGGCTGTAGGTATCCCACCTGCAGAGTCCCTGCCTGGCTCTGGACCAACCCTGAGCTAATCCCAGGTGTCACTGTGAGGATATCAGGGCTCCCCAGTACTGCAACAAGAGATACAAATGGGGTGTTTGTCCTCAGACTGAAGTGCCTGCTGCAAAATCAACAAATGATTTCTGTGCTACTCATTGTTATTGACAACTCTTATAATGATGCCCAGAGAAACCTTCAGCCTTCTCCTTCTTCCTAGCAGGTATAAACAACCACTGGATGCATCCGAAGAGAATCTCATCTTCCTGGAGAGGGAAGAGGAAAGGTTGCATTAAATATCATTCAATGTCCAGAGGAACTGTTTACTCACTTTATTTTCTTCTTGATGCCTGAGAGCTCTTTGGAAATGCCTCTGCTTGTGATACTCGTGTGTTCAACAACATGCAGGAAAGCAAATCTGTCAATAGCTTTTGCAAAGTACTGGACCACTGAAGCAACAAGCATGGTGTGAGTGGACAAGGGGATCTGGGTGTCATCTTCTTGCAGAAGGTGCCACAGGAGGTAAAAGTCCCAAAAGACACTGCAGAAGGCATATGCCTGCCCTGAATGCTGAGAGAACATTTCTGAGCATGACTTGTGTTGTAATGAAGGTGATGCTCTGGGGCAAAAGGAACGCAGCTGGAGAGCCAGGGCAGCCTCCACTGGTGACGTGTGACATGGGGACACAAACTGTATGCCCAGGCAGACAGCTCAGAGGGATCCACCGCACACAGAGAGGTCTTGTGGCAAAGCCAGAGTGCAGTGTGTGTGGTGGGACATGGGACATGTCACTCCCAGCCCAGCCAGCACCACTGCTCTCCTCTCACCCAGCCGTGGGAGATGGGTGACAACCAATGGCCTGGGACAGAGCCTGGCCCTATTTCCCTCCTCTGATTCCCACAGTGCCTGCAATAGTGGATCTTGTCCTAAAAATTTTATTCAAATCCTATCTGCACACTGATCCTCTGGACTGAGGCTCACCTTTTCTGCAGGATACACCTTCCTGGAGGATTTTTTTCTGGGTCTCTGCTATGGGATGAGCCATAAATTAGCCCAGGAACAGCTTGCTTTGCTGATGTGTATTTTCAACCTCAGTTCCATATTAATATATGATAATATAGATGGGACTGTCCCCGCCAGGATCCAGAAGAAGTGAGATGATTAAAAATAATTCATCTTACACTGAATTAAACAACTGAGAGCCTCAGGAACAGTCCCATCTGAGTTCAGTACAAATCATAGGTGACAATCTGGGTCAGTTTTTATTGGTCATGCACCTTCTACCAGCCCTAAATCTGCCAGCCATCAGATAGGTTTAATAAGAAGGGACAACAAGGAGACAAAAAAGGTCAGCCTCTATTCGAGAAGGTGGTGAAAGCAAAATGAGAGACAGGGCAGAGGATGGCGGCATGTCCTGGCAAACGTGCAGGAGGTGATGTGTTCCCAGGAGAGAGACAGACAGCAATGGACTGGGTCCTTTGGAAAGGAAGCAGGCTGCACGTGGAGCCCATTCTGCTGTTTGCTGAGACTCCACAGCCGGGATGTCTTGCGGTTTCCTCTCCGAGTCTTGCCTCTGCCCACAGTGACATACAGAAAGTGAGGGGACGGAGATGACACATGCCTGGCACTTTCTGACCACCTAAGACACTGGCAGCACAGGGCTGCATTGCCCACCCTTCCTCTGGGAAGGTGGCAGTAGGTTCCCATTCCAGCCACCTCTGCTAAAACACAAAACCCTCTGTGCATGCCTCCCGTGTCAGGAGGTCTGTTTGCTGCATTCCCCTACCTTGGATTGAAACACCTCACTTCCCCCTCCCGGAAATAACACGAGCAAGAGTGAGAATGACTCATCTGTGCATATGAAGACATGTATATGCACACATAAGAACATACCTTATATGTTGAGAGCCTGGGGCAAAAATTTCACCCAGTTTTTGAGCTCCCTAGTTCACATGATTCTGTGAGGTTTAGTGAAAACAAAACAAAACAAAAGAACTCCCACCAAAACAAAACAGTAAAAAAGAAACAGAACAGTGCCAAAATAGGAAATAATTAGCAAAATTAAAACTCAAATCCTGTTATCATGCCTCTAGTTTGAAAAGAAACTTTCTTCCTAATGTCTGTGCTTCCACTTACATCCTGCATGTTCTCAAATAAGCACAACTGTTTAGTGAGGAAGGGGCTGGCTCATTCTAGGACTGGCCCATGGGTGACTGCTTCAAATCCAACTGTGCCATGTACATCTCAACCACTGCTATTAGCCTGGGAATTGGGTAGATGGTTTCTTTCCCTGTCTTCATAAACAGCTCCTTTGACATGGTTCCTGGCCAGTGATGCTGGTAATGGACACTACAGATACATGCCTGTGCCATCAGTTTGAGGCCGAGTGAAGACAGTCAGGTGACATTTGACCAGACCATTCCTGAAGCTTTGTAAATTCATCCTCTTCCATAGAAGTCCCTGGAAAGGCAAAATATCCTAACAAGAGTTGACAAAGCTTTGTAGCTGTGTGTGGCGTTTCCTTGTCCCATTTTCCACTGGGTTGCATGAAATCCAGCACTGAAGGACTGCACCAAGGACATGGAGGCATGGAATCATAGCATCATAGAAACAGATAGGTTGGCAAAAGCCTCTAGGATCATCAAGTCCAACCACTAACACAACACTGCCAAGCCTACCACTAAACAATGTTCCCAAGTGCCACAACTACACGTCTTTCAAATACCTTTTTTAGTGACCTGTTCCAACCATGGCCAAGAACAGGTACATGAAGCTACAGATCCTTGTTACAGCTCGGACCATCTGCAGTTCCCAGTTGCAAGCAGTGGAAGGCAACAGAGTTGGACCCTTGGCCACTGAAGCCCAGCAGTTAACATCACCATTCTGCAGTGGGGTGCTCAGCCCTGCTGCCAAGCCTTTCTTTCTGCCTTGACATGTGGGATTGTTGCTGCTCCAGGCCTCTCTCAGCCCACAGAACTAAATGTGTCAATATGGTGGGTCTCGAAAAAAGGGAAAACTTTAATTATCCTGCCAGAAAAGGTGAGCTGGCAAATGGGTCTTGCTGACAACGGTTTTTGCAGCAGGGAAGAGAAATCAGTCATTCACCATAGTGCTTTTGTGACTGGCCATGATAAATGTCCTGAGGCAGTTGTATCTGGTGCAAGAGTCATCAGATGGCATAGCCTAGTAAGAGCAGCTGCTCCCTTTTGCCTGGGTCAGAGACCCCTCTCCACAGCAGCCCCCACAGCAACCATTCGTGCCCTGGCAGTGTGACATGATGCATTTCATCAGCTACTGGGAGGATGTTAAGCTCAGTGATGCCCATTTCAGCCAAGCTACATTGTTTAATAGAGTACAGTAATCACAGACATCAGCTGCAGAGGATTAAGGTTGCCTTCATGGTCCAGAGTGTTTTACCTATATCCCTTTTGCTAAATTTTCTCTTCATTTTCAGCCTTTCCTCCTCTGAACTGCTCTTGCTGGTTGTCTCACGAAGAGCAGAGTGTGTGAATGGTACAACTACAGCGGAAGGAAGTGGTGTTGCTGATTCAATAAAGTGTGTTTTTCCTTCTGAGTCAGTACAGAACAACTGTCTCACTGTGCTCAGAACATATTAGAACAAGAAGTCTGCCCCTGGTGTGTGTGGGCTTGAGTTTTAATCTCTCTGACCCAGAACATGGAAAGGTTGCACAGAAGGGATTTTAATTATCTTGAAAGTTACTAAAGTCCAATTAAAACTGTACAGTCATCACAGCAGATCACCCGTGCACTGTATCACTCTGGTGGCCCATTGCTGTGATATATCTAACAATCACAGGGCATGAACCTGCTTCTAGAAAGCAGAATATGTCAAGAAGCAGTATTGTTAAAGGCCAGGTACACAACATTTTTGGATCACACAAGTTCCTAACTAGAACTATAGTTGGATTCCATGAAGAGGCATTCAGGACCCAGCTGAGATATAGGGGATAAAATGTGAAGGACAAGGATATAAAGCTATCAGGCTAAACTTCCAGAAATTCCTGCATTAAGTAGATCAGAGGTAGGAAATCTGCAAGAAAATCTGAGGTTTCCTGGACCACTCAAGACAAATACTGAAGAAATAGAAATAACACAGCAACTAAACGATTACTTCAATTCAGACTTCATCCCTCAGGCTATCATGGTGATATCTGGTTCCAATACGAAGAGACGATTTGCTGGTACAGTGAAAACTAAAAGAAGAGATGTTGGAAACAAGTGAAGAGAAAAAGTCACACCAGTCACACTGCCCATAGAAGAGAATCCAGTGGGAGCTCTAGAGGGAAGGAGATAAGACATTTTAAAGAATTGCAGGAGTGCATCCAAATCAGTTCCTGTGCCATAGGTTGGAAGATAGAAAATGTTTTGATGAATATTTTTGTTACAATATTATTTAAAACATGAAACAGACTCCAATTTCAAAGTTTCATGCACATTTCTCACAGGCCCAGGCTGGAGGAAATGTGGGTAGTGTCCTCTTTCATGCTACTTTCTATTGAGCTCATTTCACCTCAGAGATTTGGGTGAGCCTGAAGCTTAAACTGAAAGCAAAACTCAACTGGGCATAAAGGTAAGGCAATGGAAAGTGATTGCCCAAGCCACTGTGAACTGAAACTGCCATGTTATGCACAGTGCAGGTGTCAGAAACCCATTGAGCTTGCACTGCAGCATCCCAAAGCTGCAAAAGGCTCTGGCTTCCAGCTATGAAGTTCTTGTGAGCAGAACAGGCTTCTCCATAAACTGGTGAAAGCTGCACGTGCATGACAAGTGAAGGTCAGGGAACCTGATCCCAGCTGCTGGATGACCACGAGGGATGTCAGTGCCCTGTAAATGCAACTGTGGGAGATGTCTAATTCTCTCCTTGGCACTCCCAGAAGCCCAGTCACTATGTTATTTCTGTGCTTTTCACTTGGGCAACAAAAAATCTGTCATGTATGGCTTTGTTTTATTACTCCTGAGCCATGGGTGAGAACAAACATGGATTTGCTTGGGGCAGTCTTGGGCTCAGTGCCCAGTTCTTGATTTCAGGGTAGAGATCATGGGTTGAAGGATCCCACTGCCATGGGTGAGCTATCTGGCAGAGCTCTGTCTCTCTCAGGTACGTCTTGAACTTTTATTGTAAAGAGCTCTTTTGTGCTAGGGAAAAGAAATTACCAATCTGAGTTTCATGCCACTTTAAAATAGTCTAGGCCAAGGTTGTCTCAAAAAGAGTGTCTCAAGGATACGACTGCTGGCTTCAAACCTGAGTCAATAGCTTGCTGCCTTTCTTAAAGTGCTTTGGGTGCTGTGCAGGAACAATGTGGTGTATGAAATTAAGTACAACTCTTTGGCAAATATAAATTAAGTGGCAGCTGAAATATACTGTTCTCAAGGCTTTCTTAAAATGAAGCAAGAATTGAAATATGTTATAGCTATACTGTTACTTTTCCATTCTTTAATACCCACCGAATTTTCCTCACTTGTTCTGCTCATAAACAATATTTTGAAACAGCAGCATATGTATGTGCACAGACACGCACAAACACAGAGGCAGAGCCCCCAGGAAGGCTGTTCTATTGCAGCACTTTGTATGGTTTCATGATATGAATGTGCTGCTCTGTGTGCCGCTGCCCGCAGACTGAGGCGGGAACCTTGCAGGTCTGGGATTCAAACCTGGCCAAAAGTCATACCGAAAAAGGTGAAATTGCAAAAAGAGAAAGCTGACCACAGCTGCTCCTCTGTGCTTCTGACAGCCGTGGGTTCGGCAGGTTTCTATGCTACAACCTGTAGTGCTGCAGCTGCTGCTGACCTAAACCTTGTCTTCACAGGGAGGCCAGTGGTCACCCAAGTGGGATGTATTGCAGCTCAAAATCTGATGTCAATCTTTTCATTGGTTAAAAAAGCCTCTAGAAAAGAAAAGAAAACAAACACAAAAAAACAAACAAACAAACAAAAAACCAAACAAACAAACAAAACCCCAGTGCACTGAAAGCAGCATAAACATCCCCCAGAAAACAGGCATCTTCTGGGAGCTGGTTGAATAAAATTATAGGTCCAAGACAATGACCAGCCACACTGATTACAAAGCTCTCCTCCTCCAGAGAGAAACAACAATGAAAACACAGGGGCTGTGTGAGGCTTTACCATGGCCACAGCCAACTGGAATGAGGGAATAGGAAGGAAGGTAAGGTGGCTTTCCAGCCTACCTGCCCACATGATACTCAACTGGACAGCACATATGCTTTTACCCACAGGAACAGCTTTGCCATCCAAAAATCCAGTGAAGGAAGTTAGGCAGACAGGCAGACACAGAATTCCCAGTGGGCAGAGGTCTGAGAGTGAGCCCAGGGCTGAAATAAGATGGGTGCAGTGGGAGTAGAGGAACTGTCCATCAGGACATGATGGAGGAATTGGCCAAGGATGAGGATGGGGGAAGATAACCAGTTCTGACAGTCAGACAAGCACCTTGCTTCCATTGACTTACAGTAAAAGCATTGCAAGGCATAAAGGGCCCCTGGCAGCTGCTTCTGTCAGTGCCCCAGGTTCAGCAGGTCTCTGGAATGTATTTCTCACTCACATTCAAGAGAGTTTGGCTTGTTTAGTCTAGTAAAACCAAGGAGGACAGAGTGTAGCTTTGTAGTCCGTAAATAAACCAGGGGCTGGGGCAGAAGAAGACCCATCCAAGCTAAAGGTCCTGTTGGCATAAGAACAAATGAGGGATCAGTTGCTGTATGAGAACGTTTGGGATGAAAATTAGGAGGAGGTTTCCAGGCAGCATGGAGTTTGACAACAGCTCCCTAAGAGGAGGGGGAGCTCCAAGGAATATCACTATTTTGAGGATGAAGCTTGAGTAATTTTTGGAGGGGTTTCTAAAATATTGCATGAGCAGGGGACTGGGAAGTCCTTTGCAGCTGGAATAGGGGCAAAGAAAAGGGCACAAAGAATGGAAAAGCAAGAACTGGAACTAAACTCTGTGGAGAAGGCTCACAGAGAACAGAGAAGAAAGCGTTTCCAGGTGTGCAATGGATAAGCCCTACTGAAAAGGGAAAAAGAGTCTAAGAGCTTTTGGAAGCATGGGTGAAACATCTCTCACCTTGTCAACAGTGTCTGGGGAACTGTCTCTCTGGTGAAGTGGCCTGTACTTACCCATGCTCCACCTGCCTGGAAGGCAGTGCTGGCTTGTAGGCAGGAAAAATAAAAATCAAGCATTTCTGTCTTCCCATTACTGCTGTTTGAAACATCAGAAATGTTCCTCCTAGATAAGTCCCGAGGATTTCCATCACCTCTGAAAGACAGAGGAAAGATCAGGGAAAATCAGTCTGCAAAATTGTCTGATGGCTTTCAGCTGGGATTTCCCTGTCTGTACCCATCTAGTTGCAAGCATAAAAACCTCTGCAGAGGGGAAACCAATTTGCTGTGGAGATCTCTGTGCATGTGGGAAGCAGGGAATCTTTCCAGTGGGTGACAGAACAGGTGTGGGTATGAACCCCTTTGTACCCAATCTTATCATTGCATCAGAGCCACTTGAAATAGGAAATAAAAACTTCTGCTCCAGGAAACACATCATGTCCAGGAGAGGGGTCCCAGATGGCAACATCTCTTCTGTGTCTCAATGCCACCATCTCCTTTATGGCTAAGAGAAAGCCTTCTGATGAAAAGATTTTTGAGGGGAAACCACAGCATTTTAAAAACCAGGGCCTGCCTAGGAAGGGGAAAGGTTCCAGTGTGCTATCCCAGAACAAGTCCCCCAGCTGGTAGCTGTAAGACACATTAGTGTTTTTTTCCCAAGCTTGCATTCTTTAAACACAACTTCAAACAGGATTCACTGGGGGTGGGAGACTGCAGCCAAACAGCCTCACTTACTTTTTGGGAGAGAACAGTATGCCTACAGGTATTTAATCTGTGAGTAGGAGGGAAGGTGAAAGCTGGGAAATACATTCATATCCGTGTTTCCACATATGCATCTATAAAAAAATGTATACACACAGAGGGAAAACAAAACAGAACAGTCCATTGCACACAATCCTCCCCCGGGGAGAGGGCGAGAGAACAAACAAGCAGCAGATGTGAACCATGTCACTGTGCCTTATGCCAGAGGAGGATCAGAGCCCATGGTGACAAGGTGGTGTGAGAAGCCACCAGAGCAGGAGGCAGCAGGAGTTCCCTGAGGCAGAAGAGGACCACAATGTCACAGAGGTCCATGACGTGCAGGCACATAGGCTGTTCTTCTCTGGCATCACCCCAAGGTGAAGAAGTGCCTGGTACCAAGGTGGACTCTCAGGGATGGCCCTGAGCCCCTCCATGGAAGAAGGAATGGGCCAGAAGGAGGACTGCAGGGTGACTTTTTCACAGAGAGATGCAGAGAAGCCCAGAGATGACCTGCAGGCTTGAGCACCATGCCAATCCCAGTGCTGGGAGGTATGAGCTCCTGCACTGCCAGCAAAAAAAACAGAAATGAGAGAAAAAAGGACATCTTCTAGCCAGTTTGATCAAAGATAATGAAGAGTTCTGTTTCTCAATTAGATGTATCTTTTTCAGTCTTCTAGAGGAACATAAAGGGCCTCAGAGAACAAACAAGAACATGGGCCCTCTGTCCCTGACTTACCTTCTGGTGGTGTTCTGTGTCTCTTCATCCATCCTGGGGCAGTGGTGCTGAATGCTGATAAGGCCAAACTTGGACCAACCTCAGTCATTCAGTTGGTGCAATTTGACTTTAGATAATACTTAATGATTTGTTTTTAGTATAGGTTTGGGGTGAGTTTGGGTATTTGCTGTTGTTGTTGCTGATTTTGTTGTTATTGCTTCTCCCCCTCCTTCTTTCCAACCAATTAGGTTCAGTTTGTTTTGGCAGAGGACATGATTAGTGGGGCTGTGCTCCAGATGGTTGGGCGCTCAGCCGTTCACCATAAATAACACTGGATGAGCTGTGCTCCTGAATGCAAAGTGGGGCAACGAGAGGCCCAGGTCACTGGATCAGAGTATCCCACAGCTGGCTTGGGGAGGACCTTACCTGGGTCCTTTGGAGAAGACACTGGCTAACTTTTCCTTAAATATCTCCTGATAAAGGTTTGTTACTGCTCCCAGACTGCACTGGCAGGGCACCACTTGCCTGTCTGCTTCCTTCTCTCTGAATTAGACTCCCCTTGCTATATCAGTCCAGGGCTTCCAGCTGAGCCTTAGCAAACATGGAGAACATGTTTTACCTTTTTCCCATTGCAGCATCTTTTGGTCTATCTGAAGACCATGTGATCTTGCTGCTGGTATGGATCCCCAGGCCAGGCACAAGAGAAGAGGCTGGTGAGCCTGGCCAAACCCCAGCACAGAGCAGGACAGAGATGTTATGTGTCCCACAGGAACAGTCACAGTCAGGTCTGCTGTGTTGCCGCTGTGGCAGCCAGGCTCCTGGATGTCCCTCAAAATTCTAATAGGACTGTGGGAAGGGGACAGTAGTGTTTTGGAAAAGACAAAACACTACTTTTTTTGGTAGAAAAAAAACAGATCCATCTAAGAAACCTAGGGAATGTTTCAAAATTTTTCAACATCTGACACTTTTCAGTATTTTCATAATAAATAATGCTTTTACCAAAACAGTGCCCAGCTCTGTCTTGTTCTGCAACTTTAACAATTACCTCCTGAAACACACTGTAAGATCTTCAATGAGAGAATATATTAAAGTCCAAGGTTTATTATTATTGTTCTATCAATATTTAAGAAATACTTAGTGAATTGCAAAGCGAAAAGCTATTCAACATTTCACATCAGCTTAGGCAGGCAAGTATTTGCTGGGAAAGTCTTATGCTTTAGGATAAAGCTGATAGTTGATTCATTTAGTAACTAGAAAGCCCCATTCTATACAATAGATTTACTATGGATATAACATGACAATTACATTAAAGCTAAGGGGCAGACAGTACAGCAAAGGAGGAAGTAGCTATGAAGTGTTAAAATGTCTTTGAACTGAGCTCTTTCTTCTCACCTCTCAGAGCCACAGGCTGCCCTGTTCCCCTCCAGTTGCCCAGGGAGTCTCAGTCACTTGCAGAAACACAGCACAACAGACACACCTGAAATTGGCAGCTGCATATGGGGAAATAAACCCTACTTTAGTTCACGTCCATAGTCCAGCTCTACAAGCTCACACCTCCGTGTAGGAGGGTTTGCAGGTGCAGTTGAGAAGCAAAACCAAGATCCTTGTCCCTTATTGAGCACTGTCCCTGTAAGACTCCTGAGATGTGCATGCCTTGACCACTGAGTAATCTCAAACTCTGCTCTCTGGACTGTTCACATCATAAATCTTCACACCCAGGCATAGCAGAGGCTCCACTCAGGTCTGGAAGATCTCTGTTGTTCTTCAGATCTTCATCTTTTTTGGAGCTTTAATGTTAGCCAAGCTCTTATTCATGGAAAGACAGACATATTGGAGCATGTTACGGCTCTGTCTGCAGGTGGACAAGCCATGGCCAGCCCTTCATAAGCAGAAGATGCCTGTCACATGGTTCAGTAGCAATTTTGGACTGCTGCTAAGCTAATGCCAGCCTCATGCAGAGTAAGCCTGGTGCACAGACAGCTGATCCCAGGCACATCTTTGCTCATAACAAGGATACATACCCGGTGGGGTTCACTATTCCAAGTCTGATATGCCTGGATATCTTTTCTTTATTGACTGATATCAGGGAGGAGCAATGCCAGGAGAGATCCTCTTAGGGAATGTTGAACAAGGGTGCTCTGCACCATGATTCATGACATGCTTTCTCCATGCACATGGCAATTGTTTAGCAGTGTTGCACAGGTGTGGTGTGTTTATACAAGTGAATGGAGCTGGTGTCATTGCCACATGCAGAAGGCTGGAACTGAAGCAGAGTGCTGGTGCAGGTGTTGAGAATGCCAATACAATAAGTAGTATATGATCCATCTTGTCTGGAGCACAGTTGCAACAGTGCCACTCCAGTGATGTCTCACAGGGAACAAAGATAAGATGGTCTTCCGGTCACTGCATTGTCTCCAGTTTGAGATTTTCTGGAGGGATGCTGTAGAAACAGACTTTAGGTCAAACAGAAGCACTGAGACCTCTGGGAGACAGCTGTAAATCCTGTGATCATGGTGGGCATCGTATGCAAAGAGATGGAACAGATGTTCATAGCTGACAAGACTTGTTCTGGTCTAACTTAAAGACATGAAAAGTGAAGATGTGGCAAAGCCTCCACATATAACAGAGACCAGAAGCCAGAGAGCTGTTCTCAAACAGGTTTAAATACAGCTCTATTTATCTCTAGACCTCTTGCAAATCCATGTGTACAGTCACTCATTTTTCAAAATGCCTGAGAGAATCACGACAGAAACTAAAGAAGTTAGAGATGTAAGTGATCTATCAGGTCCATTTGCAATCTCTTATGAGCCAGGCAGAATTTTTCCCTGAGCTATATTCACTGCTTTGCCTGGTCTTGTTTTTAATCATTCAAGCAAAAGGACTAAAACAGGCAGGCAAAGTTATGTCATACTGCTGCAGAAGCAGCACTGGTGAGTTTTGTATCACTGATCAAAACTGAGTCTCACAGTTGTACAATATATACTCAAGCACGTTTGATGTGGTTAAAAAAATCCTATTCAGAAATGCATTCAATTTCTGTAACTACTCATCTTCCAAGAATTTTTAAGACATTGCAATAAACATAGCCAAAGCCTTCATTCAACAAATTGAAATCACACTTGTGTTAATGTGGTTTCTATATTCAGATTCAATTTAACCCTAATGAGTTTATCTTGTCATCCAGTAAAGTGTGCAGGTCAACAGAAGTTGTTATCAGAGAGCTGATTGAGCATTTCTTTTCCCTCTTCCCCTCCACCACTTCCATGACTTAAGGCACTAGAGACCCCTCACCTTGGCAGAGGGCACTTCCTAAAACATCCTTGCTGGCCTCCACCAAAAATCTCTTTCATACATTAAGTGAATTCAGTGCTGTCTTCTATGGTCTTTTCACGGATATGCCCTTTTGTGGTGGTGACTGGAGAGTGATGCTCCACCTCATGCAAACAAAGAGCATCAATTACTCCAAAAAAAAATATGGTTGCAGAAGTAGTTTTTCAACATCCAGGGTCCTGGTTTTCTTCCCTTGAAAGCATAACACAAGAAGGTCTCCTCCCAGCAGCCTGAAGAGATTGCAGCAGAGATAAGTTGCAATGTGCATGTCATGCTCTGGTAGCTGGGCTTACACAAGGTATAAGTTCTTATAGCCAGAGACATGGGTCTCTGAGAATAAATACCCAGTGTATTTCCTAGCTCAGTTGCATCTAGTCAAGCAATGTGTTTTGTTCTGATAAAGTAACCCAGGAAGTTTCTGGGGTCAACAGAGATAAATAAAACAACCAGCAAAAAAACTGTGGTCTAGGAAAGGGCAAGATTTTTCAAAGCTCAGCTCCTGTCGGCCGTACAGCTCCTGTACAGAGTGATGAAAGTGTTTAAGTCATCAGAAAAAGCACGCAGTGACCTGCAGTAAAATACATGGCCTGGTGAGATACATCACGTCTTGCTAATGACCTCCAGAGCTGGGTCAGCAGATACCACTGTGGGGGACACCATCATCTTCCAGGGAGCAGGCAGAGCTCCACTGTCTTGGCATGGCTCCATCCTTATTGCAACTCTGGCCACATCAGCTCTACAGAGACCCAGTGAGGGCAATTCAGATTTTTGGATATAACACCCAGGACTGGGGATTCTTCAGAAGCAAATAGTCTCATCAGAAATCCAGTCTTTCCTATGACCTGCATATCAAAGCTAACAGCTTCTCTGAAACTGTTTAGCTGCGATTGCTTACCCTTTCTTACCACAATTACATAAAGGCATCAGTGAAGACAGAGTGGAATTACATGGACATCTCAAACTTGACAAAAAAGATTGGTATTTTTGCTCAGTCAAATGTTTGAGCTAGAAATCTGGGGACAGTGGCAAATTTTACACCAGCAAGGTCATCCTTTTTTTTTTTTTTTTTTCAGGGAAAGCTGGCAGTTATGTGCCCTTAGCACATGGCTCTTCCTGATGAGGATACAGAGCAGGGCAGCCCAGAGCCAGCCTGATGCCTGAGCCAGGAACCGTCTTCTGGCATGGAGGAAAATGGCTGAGGATTGATGGGTTGGGAGCATGTTGCCAGACAAATCCTGCTGCTCCAGCTTGTCTTGGATCTATCTGGATACCCTTCTTCCCTGCCCAACTGGCAGATTGTGTGGACCGCAACAAAGCAAACTGGGGCACAGAGCAGAGCTTGCTCTTTTGTGCAATACAGGAGCTAATCTCATTGCTACAGAGTGAAATTTGGTTCCATAAAGGCTTTTGAGTTTAGACCAATGATCCCCCAACATAAGACTGTTTTCAAGTGATCCAGAGCCTTCTCCCGGTCTTGCAACACTTGAGTTGTAGGTCTGAGACCAACACTACCAGGTATATCCAGGTTCATGGTCCTCCCAGGTGCAAGGCTAAGATTCCGCATTGCTGCCATGTGCAGAGAAGCATTCTAGGCATTTCTCCCCCATTAGCATGTCCCTGCAGCACAAGTTTCATTTCAGCACAACATGTATTGCTAAATCTACACACCTTATAATCCTCACCCGCTCCAGAAAGAGATAAAAGCTGATGCACCCAGAGATTTGCCATGCACGGTCCTCCCCACCAGCAGGGACCATCTCAGCTGGAGAGGCGAGGGTGAATTTCATTACCTAAAGGCACCCCTTCCCCAAAAAAATAATGAACTTTTAAACTTTGGGCCTTAAATAAGGGGGTGGGGGAGGGTTGGAAATGGCCCCGTTGCTTCACATTGCACATTAGCAACCGAGTTCACTTCACAAACACAAGGTGCGCTGTCAGAATAGCCCAGGGCAAAGTTTGTACTTTGCTTGAATTCTAACTTTTGTTTACCAAGGTAATAAACCGGTCTTCTCTTCCAGGTGTAAATGCTATTATGAAAAGGCATATTTGTGTTTCATCTCACCTCAGATGTACAGTATGTGCTCACATCCTACATTGTGTGTACAGCCCACATTACTCCAGAGCTAGAAGAAGAAGAAAAGGGGTAAAAATAAACAGTCCCACTGTGTCCTTAAAAAACAGTGTGTTCTTGAGAATCTACGAATTTAATTGGGTCTCTTCCCTTTGTACCCTGTGTGCAGCCCTTCCTCTACCCTGTAAAGACCAGGTCAGACCTTTCCCGCATCCCTGTAGTCTTCCCCATTAGTGCATCTGGGCAGACCCCACAAGGGGAGCTGATGGAGATGAACTGTTTGGTCTGTGCAGGCAAGCTGATCTCTAAACAGTGGAGTTTAATTTCCACCAAACTAGTTGGGTCACCAGTTTGGCTCCCTTCCCCTAAAACCAACAGCATCTCCATTGTGCCACATGCATTCAGATGTGTTGTGTTTGGTGTAATCTCACTGAAACTCATGGGAGAGGAGAAGGAGGTGGAAGAGAAAAAAAAAAAAAAAAAGGAAAGAAAAAAGCCTGGCATTGTTTTTTTCTCTTGCACTTCACCTCCTGTTCCTGGTGTCGTGCCCACTTGGCAAGATTTGGAGATAGCAGACAAGCTCTGGATAAAAATGACCTAAATGTTTCCTCATCCCTTCAAACCTGTTTGGTGGCCTTCTGTCTCCAACCCAGTAGTAGCCTGGCCTGGCCATTGTGGCTGCCACCTGAATGCTCCTGAAAACCAACACCATGAGACCTGCAGCTACAGAAGTGATCAGAGCCCCAGTCCAGACTGTGGATCACCCAGCATGGCACAGTATGGCCTGGCATCGTGCGGTGGGCATGGCCAAGAGCTCTGTCCACTGAACCAGCTTACCCACTCCTGGCATCACCTCCCTCCTCCCACATTAAGGCACTGACCTCGCCTTCTTCCCCTGAGCTTGTAAAATTTCATGAGATGACACCTTGAAAAGCTAAGTATGAAATGTCGAGCTTGGATGGAGCAGTCACCGAAGCTGCCCAGCTGCAGGTCAGCAGTAATTTCCTTCCTTGCCTGTTGTAGCCCTTTACGAGTAGATTTAAGAGAGCAATAACCACACGATAATTTCTTTTTTACACAAACTGTTTATTCTATTAAAAGCCCATGCCCATAACTCCATCTGAACAACAGAAGAGCTGCTGCAGAGAGGCAAAAAAAGGGGCTGAAGAAGACCACAATCTAAGCAGTACCTGGTGATGGCTCACTGTGCCCTGTGCGGGTGCTTTCTCGGAATGCCTTTGCTCCTGAAATCAGAAACCCAACGGAGAGAGCTGGGCTGCCAACGCCACACAGGTCTGAGCTTGCCCAGCCCAGACAGCTTCCCCACCCCAATGTTTACTCTGAAGCACTCACTCCAGCACAGACTGAAACTGCACCCTGGCTCCTGCACCCAGTGGGGCCCTGGCACACTGCTCCTGGGTGGTGCAGGCAGTGACAGGGTCTGTCACCCTTTGGTGCTGCCCACTCCTCTATGCACCTTGCATAGTCCTTCCCATGCCAGTGCTGGACCCAAGGGATTATGAGGCAAAATGGTCTGAGGCATATGGAAGATATGAAGGTCCCAGCTGCATGTGCTTATGCTCCTCTTTGCTCCTGGAATCACAGAAGCTGGTTAGGATTAGGATTTTTTTTTATATGGCCACAAAATGGATTCAAAGTTCTTAGCAGCTTTTGCACTTTCTAATTTATTTTTTAACTTCCAGTATTTAAGCTTCCACAGCAGGGCCAGAAGGAACATTCCTCACAGGAATGCAATTCTCCCCATTCATCAAACCCAAGCATGACAGCAGCTCTGCTATCCCTTCCCGCAACATTTCACACAACCACATGAGCTGAGGGAGAACATCCTCTGCAGCAGTGACTTTGACCAGGGTCCTTGCAGCAATGGGATGAAGGGCCAACATGTGGTTCATCACTAACCAGGAATGGAAAGCTTCTTTATACTTAGGAGGGGAAACAGGTACTACCCAGGGAACTGGCATGCACTCACCTCCACATCAGGGACTGATTGCAAACGAGCTGGTGGTGAGGGTGGTGGAGGATAGGAATATCACAGGTTTCCCCCACGTGGTTAATTCTTGCTGTGGTGCCTTCTTGGATTTACCCACCCTCTTGAGCTGGGTGGGGCAGAGGAGGACATGTCTGGATCCACCCATGCACTGTCAAAGAAGGAGCGACATGTCACCCCAGTTTGGGAACAGGTGTGTTCAGTGGCCAGATCAAGGCGCGTTAGGAGACCTAGAACTAGTTTGACATGGGCTATTATTTCATGGCATCTTGACTACATTCCCCGTGTCCTTTAAGTGCTCCAGCAAAGTAATGTCCCAGGCCAGCCTTTCCAATCATGCTCTTCTGGCACGTCAGTTGGGTTCTTCCAGAACAGGGAGGGAGTGGCTTTTTGCCAGCATTATGTAAGAAGTAAAGTGATTGCATAAGTTCAGTTGGTCGCAGAGGTATAAAATAGTCTTTATTAGTAGTTACTGCAGCTGGAAATTTTCCCAGAGGCATCTGTGCATATTTTCCAAGGAACTTGTCCTTTTCTAGATTTTGAGTCCCCTGGAATCCTTTTTTTGGATGCTTTTGCTGTCAGAAACACATGCAAAGGGAAATGTTTGGGTTTGTGTAGGAAATGATAGGAGGAGATTGTATGTCACTTCACGGTGACAAGTGTAAAGTTCTTGAGTTGCTCTACTGACCTGTGATCTGTGCAATCAGAGGAAGGTGCTTGTTTTAAATCGGTCCCCAGGTGCAAGCCTGGGACACTTGGTGGACTCATCCAGTCCTCCTGAGAGTGACAACAGGAGTGACTGCAACTAGAAAGAATTGTTCTACTTGATATCTTTCTAGACAATTACACAGTGAGTAACACCTGCTGAAAACACAAGTTATTTGACATAATTTCACAAGTAGGAAAGGATCATGGCATTCCACGTGTCCGTGTGGGATGGGATCTTGTGTCTTTCAGGGAAAGGGAAAAATGAAACAGCATCTAAAAGTGGTCAGAATGTGACTCACTGTAACTCCAGCAACACAAAGAGAAAAGCAAGCTTTGCTTTGTTCCTCTGAATGTCTCCTATACATATAGCATTCAGCATATGGAAAAGACTATGCACGACCAAGGCCTGATCAGTAGCTAATGCATTCCCAGGTTCAATAACAAGTACACTTTGTACATCAGAGGAATGGCAGACTGCCCAGAGCTTTTGGGCAGATGCTGTTTCTAAAGAAATTAAATGCGTGAATAGATAATAACCAAAGAAATCCCTGCTGGAATACAGAATGGACAACCTCCTTCTGATAAAATCAGGTTCTTGCTCAATCATTCCCCACCTGAACACGAAGACCAAATTGAGTCAGTCATAAAGGTCTTGGAGTCTACAAATAAGCAGTTGGGTTTCTTTCCTCTTTGTCATGCTGTGCATTATCCTAGGAATTGGCAAAACATAGCAAGGATGACTTCTCTGTCCCTTCCAAAAAGAGGGACATTGCAGGAAGTCAGCTGGCTTTACTGGGCTGAAGAGGGAGTTACCCAATTCCTCCTCAGCTGTTTCTTCCAACCTGCTAAGGCCAGAACGGAAGGAGGAGAGGAAAGTGTGGCAAGCCCATGTCCTCACCACACAAACTGAGGAATCAAGTGGTGACCCAGCAAGGAAGACTTGCAGAGCAGCAAGTGGGAGCAGGGGACCAGTGGTGAAAAGATGAACATGAGATTGGCTGTGTGAGCTCTGACGTGGCAAGGAAGAGGTGAGGGTTGGGGTCAGAAGCATGGAGAGAGGTAACCTCAAACCAAACCATCACGGTATTTCAATCAGATTCCAGCCATGATGCAAGACAAATTCCTCTTCCAGTCTCCCCCACTACTGAATCTTCTCCCTGTACTATTGTCAGACCCTGCCATCGTTACATGACCACCTCTGGCTGGTCTCACTGGAAGTCAGATAAATACTTGGCCATGTTGAATCAACATCCTGGCAGGGAGAGTTTCTACATAAAGTGGAACTCAGAGAATGGCAAAGTGCATATGGAGGAGCAACATGCAGCACATGAGTGGTGGGATGCTGCAGTTGATATTGGTGTAGCCAATATCTTCTGGCACAGGGAGGTGGTCAGAGACAACTGCTCTGTGCCCTAGGAATCAGGCTGCTGACACCACGTGAAGGGTTTGGGATGTGGAGAGATATTTCATCAAATTATTTCAAGGGGCAGAGTCCAAGTCTTGTTTCAATTTTCCCTCTTGTTTTCCATGGCCTGTGGGGATGGTATAGTCTCACAAAATCACATCCAAGGCCACAGGCAAGCAGAAAAGCAAGGGACAGCAGTTAAAATACAGCTCAGGAGGGGGAACTTGGCACATTGCTGTAGCTGAGAGGCAGGTGGAGGTGCCCTAAGCAATGGGTGGGACACCACTGGATGTCAAATAAGTGAGATAGTTGCTTAGCAAGCCCACAGGCACATCCTTTGCCTCCTGGTGAGGATGTCCAGGGAACTAGTTGCAGTGTGATTTCCAAGGAAAAGCCCTGGTATAGATGTCAGCACAAGGCCAAGAATGTTTTGCACACAGACTTGGTGCTCCACCTTGGGTTGGGGTGTAGGTGTTGACCATTGGGACCACTGGGGCCACTGGGATACTTCTGAAATCCCTCACAGGGAGACAGAAGTTCAGTGCAACCAGTCACCCAGGATAGCTGCAATATCTGGTATTCCTGGATCTCACTCAGTCTCTGAAATGCATTTATGGTCTATGTGACAGGTGGTTTATTTTCAATACCTAGAGCATACAAGGCATGTGAGATGATGTGCTGTCATCTAGAACACTTTATGCTTGTTTAGTGCCAACTATGTTACAATATCATTTTGATGTCACCATTTCCTCCTGCTGAAATAAAAAAAAACATTGCTCGACAACATTTCTCAGCAGGGAGACTTCTGGGTTTGTTTTCCATTACACCTGCTTTATTTGACTTCACTGGCTTGTTCAGAAGAGCAGGAGACAGAAACTAGAAGAAAAATTAATACATTCCTATGTTTTAAAATCTTTTTAATTATAAAAGATCTGAACAATCCCTTAAAATACCTGACTTCAAAGTGTCAACACGTAGCTGATGTCATCAAGTATTCATACAGGCTGGGATTAATGCTGACATGTTTTAAAGTGATTAAATTTGAGAACCTGATGACTTGAGTTGGATTTTCATTATTCCCATGATACGAGCAGAAAGTTTCAGAACTTGAGTGTTTCTAAGTATCTAGCACATCTCTGTGGAGCCCAAACAAATGGCCTGGGGAAAGCAGTAACAGGTGATACCCAACAGTGGGTTCACAGTTTCTTTAGCTGCGTCTCTAAAACCCAGTTCCTCATATGCAACACTTTCATCCTGATTTGTTCCACAAATCTGCCATGCCAAGCTTAGCAAGCAAGTGACAGGTCTTTCATTCCTAGGAGTCTCTTGGGAAGAAGCTGCTGGCACTAAAGCATTTGCCAGCTGTGGAGGAAGAAAATGGTGCCTGGCAGGAACAGTCAAATCATTGCCAGCTCCCTGCTCTGCTGCTGTAAGAGACACACACATTTCCGAACATCCTCTCTAGCTATTTGTGCTGGATTTGCTGTGGTACTACACATGGGACTGGATGCAGGCTCCTGCCCATGAACCATCATGACATGGGAGATGTGGTAAACCAGAGCCTCCAGCACCTTTGGGAGCTGCCACTGCAGAAAGTCTGAGCCCTCTTAGATGAAGTTTTTCTGTGCGAAATACTGTCCCTGCTTGAGAACAACAACCCAATACCAGCTCAAGGCCCCTCTCAGGAGACCTGTCCTCAGAAAGGGTTTTGTTCCCAGGGGAGAGAATGCTCTTCAGAGGATTGCTCTGCAAAGTAACCTGTCATGGGGGTTTGTAAATGAGCTCTGCAAGGACTCAGCTCTCCTGGGAAACACTTCAGAGTGCATGGGCTGAAAAAGGCCCAAACTCCCTGCAGGGGACTCCAGGGAGACAGGTCAGAGGCTAACACTTCAACTGCTGAGAAGCTCAAGCCCCCAAACTCACATGCAAGAGGATGGAGCAAGGGAGACTGGACCCGGCATGGACTCTCTTGCTCTGGACCCTCCTCATTCAGTTGCTCCAGCACAACCTGGCAGGCAAGAGTCAAACTTCCCAAGGCAACAGATGGCGATCTGGGATGCCAGGACCCATGGCACGAGAAGAAACTCCCCAAAGCTTCCCTCCCTCTTCCTCCCCCTCCTCCTCTCCAGCCCTAGCAGCGTATCTCTGCAATGGCCATGTGACAACAGTATCCTGGCACTTGCCTAACAGGGCTCCTACTGCATGTGGCATTTCTGGGCATGGGCCTCCCGAGTACACCCATCTTAACTGACCCACATCTCTCCCCAGGCTGTTTCTGGGGCAGCGTGAGCATGTTTTGCTAGTGCCCCTGCCCTGATAGGCAGGGCAGACATTTCATCATCATCTCCTTCGTGTTTCTTTTTCTTTCTCATTTCTCTTTTTTCCACCCCCATATTTTTTTCCTTAAATATTGCCTAATCTCCACCTGGGTGCAGGCAGTGGGCTGAGCTCACTGTACTGAGCACTGCATGCCAGCCCGAGGGCCATGCAGAGCCAGCCTCCTCCCTTGGGTGGGAGGCATGGGACCTGAAGAGTGTGCAGAAAACCCCTCCACCCAGGGACACAATCCTCAACTGACTGCCCCACTGCACATCCCAGCATGACCTTGGGTGGAGGGAGCTGGACCACTTCCATCATCATCCCTGATGGGAAGACACAGCTCGCTGGAGAGCAAAGAGGAACATTGGCCCCACCATTGTCTTCATCTCCACTTAACTGTGGGAAACAAATCCCTCCCCAAAAGGTTCATCTCCTCAAGTTCTCACAGTGGGGAAAGCAAAACCTTGCGCGTCCATGGGGCAGACGGGGGTGTGGGAGTCAGAAAGCTGGCAGGAACTACATACAAACTACCAGAGCAAGCTGCTGCCTTCCTGCACCTTCTCAACCACTGCGTCCCAAGAGACAGAGCGGGAGCACTGGTGGCAGAGCTCACCAGGAAACGGTGCTTTCTGCAGGAAAAGCATTTTTTTGTTTCATTATTTTCTGTTTCTGCTCTTTTTATTTTTTAGACGGGGGGGGGAATTGAGCTGGGGGTTTTCACTAAAAGTGTATATTACAGGGAAAGAAATATCCATTTCTGTCTAATCAGAATTTTCTTGATGCAGACAAATATCACTGCTCAGAGGGCTGAATTGCTTCTGCTTCCACTTGCTGAGAACTACACTTTGTTAGATGGGAGTTTGATGAAAACCTTAAGTGGTGGCAAAAATGGAAATTTTGCAGAGGTAGGTGCTGGAACTCTCGGAAAGGTCATGCTTTGCTGATGAAAAAGAGTTTAAAACCTTTTCTTGGACCAGATCTTTCAGTGGGTGGCTTTGCAAGAGAAGAAACAGGTTAGGAAAACAGGATGATGTCATTTTCTTAGGAACAGATACAATAAGGAGAGATGGATAAGGGTGAAGGTCCCCGATGCTAGCCATAGTCAGGAAGAGAGACCTGGGGCTTGTGGATAAGAGCATGGCTGTGGTTTTGCCTGGGGACTTTCAGTGTCCTAATTCTAGATCCAGTACCAGTAAGTTGCATTTTTCCCAAAAAACATATTGGTAGAGTAATTCAGAGTGCTACAAAGGTGATGCTATGCAAATTACTGGTGGGAAATACAGCTGTCTCAAAACATTGATAGCCTGTGGTTTCATTTATGTGGTGGATGTTAATGTGTCTAATGATTCTGAGGATAGCTGTCTGAAAAAAATGAATTTAGAGTTGTTTTGTTTCATGAGCAGTTCTGAAAAGTCAGGAAGGAGAGAATTAGTTCAGATTGCGACTAGGACTATTAATTTAAATTACAGAAAACGTGAAAGGTGAGGAGAAAATACTGTGCTTTGATTTGGAGCTATTTACAAGTAAAATGGAGGGGAATTTCAAACTGAAATAAACATTGCAAATGTACTTTCTTGGAATTTTTTTCTCAGGACAAACAATTTAGCTCAACCAGAATAATGTTCAAAACTATTTGTCACTAAATTTGCATTTTTCACACACGGGAAGTTTCAGGTGAAACAATTTCACCCATCCCCTGCTCTGAGCCTGGGAATTGAGGATATCTCCCAGCCCTTTGCCATTGCATGAATTAATTCAACCGGACGTTTGCACCAAAATTCTCACTGCTGAGGATGCACCTCCAGACCAGGCTTTGAATATTGTATTTGGGCAGATCTGTCCTTTTAACATTTTGACAAAGTTTCCCTGTGACATGGTGTCACAAAGAGAGTGATCGAGCAGCAGGTGGAGGTCCTGCAGCTCTTGGCTGAGTTTGTGAGGGTCACTCTCCTCCCCACAGTGGCAGAGAGAATGAGGCCAGGCCCCAGTGTGAAGGTCAGAGAACCCACCCCAACCCTCGATCCCACACTGAGACAACCTGTCCCAACACCACAGCAATGAGTTCATGGATCCTGGCACAAAAATGTCACTCCCAGGGACCCAGCACTAGGTCCCCATCTCACATGCATGGCTACAGAAAACCAACCCTTTGGGCTTTGCTCCCTGATGAAATTCCTCTTCGTAATGGGGGACACAGAAGCCTCTTGCCCTCACCAGTATGCAGGGCTAGAGGGAATGAGCACTCTCCCAGGGTGGGGATCACACATCCCAGCCTGGCTGGACCTTAGTCCTGTCTTTCTGAGGTCCCAGTGAAAATGGCAGTGGTTAGTAGAATCAGGCAGCCGAGGTTAGGAGCAACATTTTTTTCAGAGGTAAGTTAAATGAGAAAAAATGGTTTTTCATCTGAAAGGGCCTGAAAGTCTGGTTTATAGCCATGTGCATTAACTCTTTAGTGACAGCAAGGTTTGGAGACACCTCTATGTCTTCCATGAACCTTTCAGAAGGGGATGAAACAGAGCATCTTGAGAAATGGCTCCTCTATTCTGAAATTTCTCAAAACCCACTGTTAGGGTATCCTGGATTTTCTGCACTCCAGAGGCTACACCAAGGAACTTTAATAAAACTAGACATTTTTAAATCTAGCCTCTGATTTTTTCCATCACTTTAATCATTCCTTGTGATCCAACACCCAAACAATGAACCCTTGTGCTAGGACCTGAGAACCATTCATTAATGGTTCAAGACAATGGGAAAGTAGGGAGAGAGAGCCATAGAAATAATGCATATGGATAAATGATAGCAATAATATGTTCATTCTCTGAGATTACTCATGCTTTCAACTAGGAGCAGATGCACAAGTTTTTACAGGTTTGGGCCTTGGTTTCATCTTCCTTCGGGTCAAGCTGTTTGCTCCATGAGTGGAGCACTCCCTGGATCCAGTTGGCTGCTGAGAGTAAGAAGAGGGAAGCTGTCAGATATCAGAGCTTGGCACAATCACCATGGCACTTAAGACATGCTGTTTAACTGGAGGGAAGTCACTTAAAAAAATACTGTGTTGATAAATGCCGTAGAAGTGTGGAGCTGGGGAGATCCAGAGGAACAAACATTGTTTAGGTTTTACAGTGCAAATTGCACTAGGAACAGAAAAATGTCTTTTAATTTTCCTGATCCCAGACATTCCTGGGCACATAGGCTGTGGCTGCTTTATTTTTAAAATCAACAAGTCCTTCTGAAGAAAAAGCACTTCTTGATCTTGTGACTGCCACAGCAGAAAAATCTGTCCCCTTACAGTCAGGCAATGCACTTCCTGCCAGATGGATTCATCCACTGCCTAAACTCTGTCCCAGCAATGCACAAAGTATCTGTTATCTGCCAGGTTGGGCTGGAGCAACAGGATTGAGATATTTCAAGATATCATCTGGGAAAGCAAGATAAATCAAGGTGAGTTGATTTGTCAATCTCTGTGAAGCTCACAGCCAGTGCATGGCCCCTGCAGCTCTGCCTGTGCCATGTGCTGAGAACACTGCCACAGCACAACAGGCAGCCCATCCATCCCTCCAGCTGACCTGGGCACAGCGGTCATCAGGAACAGGGGGATGCCCTGCAAGGCCAGGGGGACACTATAGCCTTGTGTGGTTTTCATCATGTACACATTCTACCATGTCCAGGAAGGGTCAAGGCCACCCTTCTTAACTTCATTGTCATTGCATCCTCTAAGAAATCCTGAGGGTCTTATACCAACTGGAGTAACCATATCAAAGCTGGATTGTGGAAGAAAAGCAACTTCTTTCCGCTCATCATGAAGTTGAATACAGAGCGAAGGAAACATCTGCACAATAAGTTTTACATGGAAAAGTGTTTCACTCCAGAAAAATGCAAAACTGATACTCCTTTCATTTTCTCTCTGTATACTTGTTGTCCTTTATCTCCCAAATATATGATATCGTGCTGTGCCTGAAGGCTGCACCCCATCACCAGGCTGCACCACCGCCGCATAGATCCAACTTTCTTGGTGTTTCTCATCTAATTTTGTACTGGCTACTTTGTACCAGTTGAAAACCTTATCTTCTTGGCTGCGTCAAGGTCTTCCCTCTCAGTGTTGCAGTTTTGCTGTCTGGCACGTTAAAATGTGAAGTTTCAACTATGACTGGCTGTTGCGGGTCTCTGACTAAGAGACACTGTGCTTCCTTCTGGCAGGATTACTTTACAGACTGGCTTAAACCTCACCTACCTGCAGCTGAGCCTTTGTTTCCTACTAAGGATGCGGTCAAGCTTTCCAATGGATTAAGGATGGAGTTAAGCCTGTGTCTCCCTGAATAAGCACCCAAGTTGGAAAATTCAGTTTTACACATGGAACTGCTAGAATTGATGATAGGAAAGCCCAAGACAGGAATAGCCAGAAGAACCCCCAACAGGGGTTGTGCTTGAACACCTGCAAGGCTGGTACTCACATCTGATGTAGCCACCTGGATGTACCTGTACCTGTAGAGCCTACCGTGGATTGCTCCTTTGGAATGAATTGAAGGGCCTCTTCAGAGTATCTGTTTTTCTGCACCTATTACAAAAGCAACACAGTTATCCAGCCCCAATGAAGATGCTCACATTGGGGTGCCTGCCCAGGTTCACAGCATAGCCCAGTGGCAGGTCCAGAAGAAGAGCACATCATACCATTCACCTGCTCTCCTGTTCACAACTGATCATTCCCTCATCAGCTTTTAGACTGTAGAAGCTGTTCAAATCTCCAGATTGAACTTCTCAGTATTATCATTATTGTCACAGCATTTAGACAGACCCATCAAGACCAAAGGACTTGTTTTGCAGGATCCTATACATCACTCACTTGGAGGGAGTTTCTCTGCCTACAAACACCCTCACTGAGTTCCTGGTCTTGCAAACTCTTTCAGGCATTACCTCTGTGAAATTATATGGAAAGGAAGATAACCAGGCCCTACAGAAACAGTCTGTTCCTGTCGTTGAGTTTAATTAACGTGTCCATGGGTTTAAGCTGTTGTGAAACACCTTATGGAAGATAAAGGCAGGACAGGGGAGGAGTCAATGACCCACGAAGAGCACTACTAAGCCAGCAGAGGGGCTCTGCTTGTTGTGGTCCTGTGGCCCATGCTGGTCTAGGGGCTGCACTCATGTGTGGCTGATGTCTCCCATATATTTGACTGTTTAAAGTCAATGAATGAGTTTGAATGTCTCTATTGAGACACCGCCCATCGAGGTTGGGTTTCCTTGTTTTGCATTTCTGCTCAGTGCACAAACATATTTATATTCCTGAGAGTCAGTCTCCATAGAGCTCCACACCTGTGTGCAACAGCTGCAGTGCTGACCCCTCCAGAGCTGGATCTGCAGGGGGACTTGTAAGTCTGTGCACTGCCCGCCTCAAATGCAGCACTGAGCTCTGCACTGACCTGCTGTGAGCCACCACAGTGGTGCCTGGCCAGAATCTCATGCTATGAGCATTCTCTAGCCAGCTCTCTCACTGACAGAGCTAGACCTGATCTGTGTAATAGACCTACTCCATCCCGAGGGAAAGCTCTACACTGTCGTCTTTTTGCCTTACCCAGACAGACAGATGGGTGAATCTTTGCAATACTGGGAATGTCGGCTACTAACAAGGTTGGCCAATGCCTGGGATGTCTGGGGGCTGCAGGCATCTTAGCTGAGCTCTTCCTGCTCAAGAGAAGACTCATTAATCAGCTCTGCTGTTCTGGCATCACCCAAAAGTGAAAATACTTTCTGGCAGGGCAGCAGGCACAAAATTAGCTGCTGCATTAAACTGCCAAATCTCCTTTACTCCTTTATTAGTTGCATTTGGTGATGATGAGGAGCGAGGCATTAACCAGTCCCTGATGGATAAAGAAACTATTACTCTGCTTTCTCTTTGCAGCTGGGAAGAGGAAATGGGTTTTATTACTGAGATTTCCTTGAAGACATTCACTTGACTTTGTGGCATCAGAGACAGAAGAGAAATGAAGAACACAGGAATCTTGGCACAGCAGGAGAGATTGTGCACGGATAATAACAGAGAGAAGTACCAGGTCAATTGGGAGATGAAATATACTTAGGTGATTGAATCCTTGTGTCAGGCTGAAGCTCTGATGATGTGCTGGGCTCAGCTAATTTCAGCATTACAGCCAGGATCTCTGTGCTGGCACTTAAGGCCTAAACCAGGGATCTTGCTGGGAAGACACATTTGTGGTGGATCAAAATGGAAGAGAATAGAAAAAAGTAGAATAAAAATTACAGATTATTAAAGTTGGGGTTTCTTGGGGGTTTTGTTTCTTTGTGGTTTTTTGGTTTGGTTTGGGGGGGGGATTTTTTTTTTTTCATTTTTTTACCCATGATTAGATCTAGAATTTACTCATCTTAATTTTAGACCTAGATCCTAGCTAACGTGGCATGACTCTACTAAAGGAAGGTGCAGACTGGAAGAGCCCATGTAAATCATGATCCATCTCCTGAAATCTCAGAGGCTTCTCTCCTGAGAGATCTGTGTCCTCTGCACACATCAGTGAGTCACAGGGTGGAATGGCAACCTCTCCAGGCACCACAGATATATCCAGCCAGGATCATAAACCAAAGCCCCATGCACTAACTGCAGAAGGGGCTGGTGATAAAGGTGTAGGGCAGGCTGCCAGGCAGGTGGCCAGGTTGCGGAACACATGGTGCGTTCTGCTAAATCTGCTCCAGGGCCAAAAATAGGAGCAGGGATCAATCAGTCAGGAATGGGTAGAGATCTATTAAATCATTTTGGAATAATATCCTGAATTTCCTAAGGCATAATCCCAAATTCTTGAGTTTGCTACCCATTTCAAAGCAAGACAAAGACAGTCTGGAAAGTCCAAGAGATCTGGAGTATACCAGAGCAGGAGGGCAGAGCTGGTACACAGCAGACCTAAGCGTGGTGGAGGACCAATGGTGTGTGAACAAACATAGGGTGGAAACTGGAAGAAGCACCCTAACCATGTGGGGAAAGAGGTCCTGCAACAGGGAGACAGGGGCAAAAAGTCAACTGGGCCAAAGAAAAAAGTCAACTGGGCCAAAGACTGTGGGGACCAGGCTCCAAAGCCCAGCAGGTCCCTCCTGTTCTTGGTCACTGAGGGGCCCTTCTCATCTCATGGGCATGTGGACCCAAATCACCAGGAAGGCTGAGAAGGAGAACCACATGAAACCATCTTCTCCCATCACTTCTGAAAATGAGGGGAGATGACATGGGCTGGTGGCCAAGTGAGATCCTCCTAGACAGGATGTATTTGAACCTCCTAGGAGGGCAAGTTCAGGCTTCTGGCTCAGGGGCTGGCCTGAATATCAGCACAGTATGATGAGTTTGCCTTGCAGGACGGGTCAACCAAGACTCTGGCAGTGGCCAGAGCTTTGCTTCTGGCAGCCCTTCCTGGTTGCTGCTCAGGGCACCACTCCCCAACATTGCTGCACCTCTGATGCCTCCCACCTCCATCCTCTTCACTTTCCACATGTACAACATGGAGCTAAACCTAATTACAGCCCCTGAAGTGGCGCTGCATCACTTGGTTTTACCAGTGTTTCAAAAATGCTCAGAGATGAAAGGTGCTTTAGACAGTAGAGTATTGTTATTACTTACAATTACAAAAAATTAACCAAATATTTGTCTAGCAGCATCCATTCCTGCTGCTGTTTCTTACGTAAAATACACACATGCTCTGACTGCCAAACCAAAGCCCTGAAATCACTACATCAGCCCTACAGTATCAAGAAGGGGGGTAAAAAGTGCCTTAGGTCTAAAAAGGGTTGTCTGTTCCAGCAATTAATTTAATTGGCCTAAATATAACCCAGGTATACTGTAGATCCAAATTGCTGGCTGACAACAAACCCAAACAGGGCCCAGAGGCTGCAAGGCAGCAGGTTAAACACTGCCTCTGAAGCTGCTGGGCTGATCCTGGCACACGAGTATATTTTCTCCTGGTATTTGCCGCCGCTTGCTGCTGTGGAATCGAATTCTCGTAAAATGTTTATCAATGCCTGGGCATCTTCCAAACCAAGAAAGGGTGCGTGAGAAGTGTCCCCTTGCAGTCAGCAGGGACTGGATTTCATCACTTGTTTTAATTCCCGTCTTCATAATTTTATTGCTTTTCTTTTTTCTCCTGTTTTCTAATAAGCTCTTCTAACACCTAATAAAATCAGTCCTTTTTCCTTCTACTTACCTCCCCCTGCTGCCATCGCGATTACCTAGACAAGAAAAATACAGAGCACGGGGTCCTGCAGGCTGAGGTTTTAGTGACTGATTTCAACCGACGTGAGCAGAATCGGCAATAAACTTCAATGTCATGGTATTTTGAATCCTCCTTCTTCCGTATTGCATGAAATATCTGAAGGGGACAAATGCCAAGGAGTGAGAATTCTTTTGGGTCATATAGCCAAAAATGAAACTAAGAAAGGAGCCATTTCCAGAGGGGGAGATGCAGTCAGCTGTGCAATCGTTATCTGTAATAGATGGCATCTCTCACTGATGTGATCTCTATTATCCTCCTATCTCAGCATCTCACAGGCTTTAATGGATTCTTCCCTCCAGCATCTTTTTGAGACTGCGCCATTGTCCTACATGAATTTTTCTAGTTGGGACCAGAAGCATCAAGAGGCCAAGACCCAGCTTCCCTAACCTATGTTGGCACCCAAGTTCCCACTAGTCACTGTCTAAAACCTATCTGTAATCTGGGTACTACACTATTTAACTGGAAATTTATTTGTGAAGGTAGATAAAATGCTCTGTGACCACAGAGAAGCAAACAAATCTCATAAAACTCAAGTTTGTTATTTCCTGCTCTGCTTTCAAAACAAAACACAATAATTTTAGCAGACAATTAAACTCTCTGATTTCCAAGGGAGGCAGGCACACAAATACTTTTGAGGATCTGAGCCCACATGATTATGTAAGGAATTAGCAGAAGGGAATTAACCCAATCACTGGAACATCCTTGTGCAGAGGATCTCATCCACACTCGGGACTGGCATACGGGAACGTGCCAGAGTAAAACATAAAACCCAGAAATACTTAAAATTTAAATCAGGGAAGCGCCAAAATATGTCACAATATTGCTCCATGGCAGGGGAATATCTAGTCTGTCCCCCTTCTACCTTGTGCCTCACCATTGTGCTGCCTGTACTTCGCAAAGCCAGGAAAAAAAAGGTGAAGGCTGCACATACTCGTTCCAAGTAAGTGGGACCTTCATGCAGGGCAGTTGCCTGTGGACTGGTCATCCATGCACTATTCTCTGTGCATAGATACAGTCTCTGCAGCAGTGCAAACAATCCCTCGGCACCCGTGGGAAATTTGGCAAGAGGGTTAGACGTGCCCCATAATGAGCAGACATGGGGATGTGGGGACAAGGCAGCACCAGGACAGGATTTTCACCACTCAGCAGGGATCTCGCATTTCTCCCTCCACCCTGAGGCTGCATATTAAATATGGTGTAATATTAAAACAAAGCCACTTAAAAAAAAAAAAAAAAAAAAAAAAAAAAAAACTTGGAGCAAACAGGATTTGGGAAAGTAATGGGGAAAGTTGTGGGCCTGATCCTGCCCTTCCTCAGGCCAGAGTAATGAGGAGCATTGGGTGAAGGCAGATCCGAGGCGGGCTCCTTGATCTCAGCCTGAATGGGACATAAAGGACATTTGGCTCCTTTCCCATATTTAATGCTGTCACGATTGAAATTATCTTGCTGAAACCGGTGGAGTTGTTTGCAGGAGTGAGGACTGTAGCAGCAGCAGCCCTGGGAATGCAGAATGAAGCCAGTGGGAACCAACCCTCCCTGCCTGGGATGGACGCAGCTCCCAGCACGACTCTGACGATAAAAGTAAACCTCCCCGGGTAGGCACAGGCTGCCTCGACTGTCACGTTAATTGAAACCTTCTGCAGTCGTCTACTTCACCTTATGTTTAATGATTCACCTCTTAAGCAGCCCACTTGTACCTTTGTAATCTTTCTGAAGGTTAACTTGTTGATCCTCAAAACTTGTTTGGAGGGAGAGAGGTAATTTGCAGGGAGTCTTGGAAGGAAAAAAGTATCGTGTTTTCTGAGAGAAGTGTTTTTCTTGAGGAAGAAGGAAGGAAAAATGAATTGCAGAATTCAGAAGAGTCGATGAGACTTTGGAAATTAAAAAGAAAAGAAAAAGGGAAGAAATGTCAATAAAAAAGCAGGCGTGGTGGGGGAGAAGAGGTTGGGTTTAATTCCAGGGTCCTGAGAGATGTTTCGTTTCTGCTTTATAGGAATCAAAAATGTATTTGTCATTGACTAGATTAAGTAAAAATAATCCTAGCATCAAATTATTTTTAGGACATTAAGAGTTACATTCTTATGGGCAATAATCTATTTGTAACACTGTAATGGAGTAACTGGCAATTTCATACAGCTTCAGGATCGATTCTTTCCTATTTGCCATGTACCTATGCAAATAAATATCCCTTTCGATTCATGTCCATATCGTAAGATCTGCCTGCTTCTTTTTTACTCCTTTAATATTTAATTATTTAAAATAAGAAGAAATCTCACGGGAATTTTTGTCTCAAAAAATAGCTAACTTATTCTTGTCATATGAAAATAACAGAAACATGATGCGAAAATCTAGTTCTTTTTAAATCATAAAACTGAAACTCAAATAAGAAGGATGAGAAAAAAAAAATCTTAAAAACCAGAACCTAAACTTTCCCCCCCTCCCTTTTTACATGAACATTCTGAGTTTTTACTGTAGCTATTCATAGTTGTACCTAAATGTAGTCTATAAATCTACTAATATATTATTTAACACTCTAACTACTGGTATAAAAAATTATAAAATATTCTGTTGGCAATACATTTAATTGAATTCTTTTCAGAGACAGCTTGTTATTGCCAGACATGCTTTTAGAGATAGTACAGAGAAATAAAAGATTTTCAGAAGGCAGTAAAACAAATAATTACTATTTTCGCCATTACTTCCAGATACCCTCCTATCCAGCCACTAAATCCTTTAAGTCTAAATCAAAGAGTTTCCGTGAACAAAATTGCACAGATCATTTCAAAGAATATAAAAATTACGTCGATGTTTTATTTGAAGAGAGAAACTGAAATTCACATAGCACTCTTCTGGCTGAGACGTCCGGGGTGTTATTAAAAAACAACCAAAAAAAAAACCAGGTTGGTTTATCCTGAACTTTAGAGGCCTGTTCAAAAATTATCAGGATCAATGCAAATCCCTCTTTTAATTATAATGTGCTTGTGCCCGTAAAAGTTTGAGGCTTCATTCTTCTTCTTAGGCTCTTAGCTGCTTTTTAATATCAGGGATCTGCAAGATTCTCTGAGGCATAAGAGTAATAAATAATACTATAAACCATCCAAAGCAAGCACTGCCTTTTTTTCCTTTTATTATTTTTTTCCCCATCAAAGCAATTTACACATTAGGTTTGAACTACCTCAGCATAACTCCTTATCAGAAAAGTACCTGTATGGGTTAGTGAGGTCTTTTTTAATCTTGACAGCTGAAAGCTGACAGATCTGCTGAAAGAGAAGGAGGTCAGTGGTTCTGCTCATCCACAGGCCAGGGATTTTCAGCTTCCACAGGTCACACACTTCACAGTTTGGTGGGTGCCAGGATGACAAGATTAGGGGACAAGCAAGGGAGCGGGCTGAGGATGCTGTCTGGGTGAAGGTTCCCCCACCACATGCCCTGTCAGGAGGCTTCTTACCCAAACAGCTCCACCAAGGCACAGCTGGGCTTTGGTCCATAACTGGCTAAAAATTAAAAATTGATCAGGGCCAGGGAGAGGTGGGAGGTAATTATCTGCAGCTGGAAAACTTCTGGATGAAGCTTCCCTTTCAAAGAAAAGATGGGGCAAAACTGACACGAGGCTGTGGGTGCTCACTGGGATGGGAATGATCCTTACCCACCTCCTGGTTACTAATGTTTATGTACAGCCAGTGTTTGGGAGATCAGGCAGACAGGCAGATATCTTGCTCCTATGTGGGAGGAAAGTCATTTCTGACAGGCAAGTCTGCACTGTCTCCTGGCAGCAATCCCCAAACAGATATGCCAGCTATTTGGGCAATTTTGCAGGAGTATTATCCTGGGGGTTGATCTGCACACAGCATGGGTGCACACCCCTCCATCATCAGAGGAGTTCTTCTTGCGGAGTGTTGGTCGAAGTGCGATTCATTATCCCAGACGGGGTATCTGCACATGGCACAAGGTGACAATGTGCTCTCAGGCAGTGCAAGGAGCGTGTTGTGGCATGGAGGGACTGCAGGCCAGCCACAAACCTCGCTACATCCTTTGGCTGTCCCTCCCTACAGCCATCTCTCTACTCCTCTGGTCCTGCCCTCCAGGGCACCCTGTGCTCCCCCTCTCAACACCAGTCTGGTTCCAGATGCTGGCAGATGCTGAGTGGCATCTATGACCATCTAAAGCCTCTGCATGAGGTGCTATGGAAGTAGCACAAATTGGGCTGGGGGCTTGTGGGTGGGCAAGTGGGAGCTGAGTGGGAGCTAGGCGGGGTGGGGGCAAGGTATGGTCAGGTGTTCCCAGGGCGTGCTGGGACAGCCAGGCTTTACAACGACATTCAAGTTTTTCCACTTCCAGCCCTTTCCCTTGCAGTAAAGACCAAGTCAGATCACAAACACTCCAATTAAAACAAGAAAAACAAAGAAAAAAAAAGCAAGAGAAAGGAGTCCCAATGAGCATCACAGCACCCCACTCCCTGCCATTCCCATATACCCAGCTGCTGCTCCCTCTTCTCCTTCCAGTCGGATCCCATGCCTCTTCCTATACCCAGGAAAATATTTTGTTCTGCATTAAAGACTAAAGCTAACACATGACCAGCGAGAGGCAGCAGTTTGTTTAGTTCTTGGAGTTTATTTTAATTGCGGCCTTGTTTTGTAATGAGGACGGCTGTGGCAGGGTGAGCCTGCTGGGATCCAGGGGGGTGTTCCAGGGGAGTTTCCTTATCAATAAAAAGAATTCTCGTCTATTTAAATTAACAAGAATCGGATGGCATGCATGCTCAGCTGCTTTGTTTTCTTGGAAGTTAAACTCTACTGCTTATTAAGGATTTCAGTGGCTGTCTGGGATCACAGGTCCCCTCGAAGTGCCACATTTAACATCCCCAACCTCCATCGGGGAGAAATGAAGGGGGGAGAAAAGGGCTCTGTGTTCATGCTGATAGGCAGAAAGCAGCCTGGTAAACCTGAGTAGTTTGTTATGATGATGCATGAAAAAAAAAAAAAAGGAGGAAAAAAAGTAAAATCATGTGATTTATATGCAAATCAGGTGAATTGGACGGTTAAAAAAACCCTAAATGTCAGGTAGATAAGATCATGTACACCTAGAGCAGTGTCATGATGTTCTCTGTACATTACATTCATACTGGAAACCAAAATGTGTTACAGAAATCAGACACCCACAAAAAGCTCTGAGATTGCACTGAGAACAGGTTCCTGCAAAGCACTGGCCTCTGACAACAAAAAAGAAAAAAAAAAAAAAAAGGCAAAGAAAAAAAGTAGGTTAGATTAGAAAACAAGATAGTCGAATTCAGGCAGGGAATCGGCTGTCCCCGCGCTGTGTGCAGCCTGGCCTCGCTGCACACACATTAATATGCACAAAAGTCCTTTTAAGTAACACTCATGCGGCAGCACCCAGCTCCAAAATGGACAGGCTGTTCCCAAAACCCATCCTCAAGGGCCACGGAGAATGGGAGAGGTTCACAGGTTCTCTTCTGTCAGACTAAACTTTTCTCTCCCAGACACATTTTTTTCCCTTTAAAATTCCTGGCAGTTGTGTGGGAATGGGGAAGCCTCATGGCCTGAAGGAGTTAATTTCAAAAGAAAAAATTACAGTGGGGTACTGTTTATTTAAGCAGTGTTTTGTAAAAGACGAGGCACTTCTTTCCACGGGTGTAGTTCACCTGGGAAAAATATACAGTGGCTTCGATATACCTTAAAATCCTGTTCTGTGTCCCCTGGGAAGCAGGGGTAACAACCCAAGCCCAGGAGCATTCCTTTGCTGCCAAAAGCAGCACCTTCAGCTTCGAGGGCCTTCAATATCTGACTGCAGTTCTCAGGGACAGCCGAATAATTTCACACCGCTTCATGCCCTCCATGCCAGCACGCAGGCAGAAGGGTTCCTTTTCATCCCAGGAGCTTTGCCGGGGGAACACGGAGGGAGACAGCCCATAGTGGGAGGGGGTGCAAGGCACCTGTGGCCATGCCCAACACTGCTCCTGCCTCTGCTCCAGGGTGACCAGAAATACCCCTGCCAATTCTAAGGGGATCATTTCCCAACAGTGTTGCCCCTGTTCAAGCATCGCCACTGCTTTGCAGAGTGGCACACAAGGGTCCGACCCCTTGCGTGGGTGAGCAGTTCTCTGCACTGGTGGAGGGTGTTTTTGAGAGAGGGGTGCATGGGACTGCCCCTCTCCAACAGGGTTGCCACAGCACCCTAAAGGTAGGGCCAAGCTGCTGCTCCTCCATCTGCCACACAGGCACCTTGTGGGTTCATGGGACCCACCCTGAGCCCTGAGCCCCAGGCCAGTGAGGAACGTCCCACAGCCAACACGAGCACTGCTGGTGGCTTCCCACACGCCCTCCCGTGACCCTTTCCACGACGGGGCCACCTTCCAACCCCCCCCCGTAGTGAAGCCACTTGCTGTCAGCTACTGGAGGTGAGGCAGGCTGTTGCCAGGACCTTGCCACCCTGGCAGCCACCACCACTGCCACTGGCTGCCACGCAGGTCCCCATAGCTGGGACCCAGATGGGAACAGGCAAGGGATGACAAGGCCTAACTTGGCAGTAGTCCCTCTGACCAATGAGGGGAGAGGGGTCCCAGGGAAATGATCCCATTCCCAGCACCCTGATGTCCCCAGCGAGGTACCACAGGGACCACTGCTGCTTTTGGGTACTGTGGGAAGAAATGGGAAGTAGAGGCAGGTGGCAGAAGCCCCTGTGTAGCTGCAGCCAGGCCCTCAGTGACAGAAAGGGAGTAGGAGAAGGTATGAACCCGGACGAGAAAGGCCAAAAACTCAGCAAAAGGCGTCCAGGCTGCCCAGTTCCCAGCCTGAAGGAGATGCTGCTTGTTATTCTCCGTCCCTGAAACAAGGGGAGTTAGAATGGAAACTCTGATGCAAGCCCAGCTTGGCTGTGACCAGGCAGAGTGAGATGTCTCCCCCGTAAAAGTGCTACTTCAACGGAAGCCGTGCTCGACCTCAGGTCTCCAGCAAAAATCCCCCAAGCGGCAGCCCCACCGCTGCTCCCGAGCGTCCCGCGGGCGCTGGGCTCGCCGCGCTCCGGCTAAAGCGAAAGCGTCACACACTGCAGAGAAATGGCAAACAGAACAGAGCTGCCTCCCTCCGCCACAACTCCCTTCCTTCGAATTTCATTGCTGGGGAAAAAGAAAATAAACCAAAATCCCGGAGCAGAGCTGCTGTTCTTGGGTTTGTCCCTCCTTTGGCCACGGGCAGACCCGGGAGCCCCCTCCACGCCCGGGGCCGGGATCGGAGTCTCACAAGTCACTCAGCTCCAGCTGCGCTCACTCCCTGGGAATTACACAGTGCGTTTTAACTACAGGAAAGTCGTCTCTCCAGCATATCTGTACCACCGCAAGTGTCTCGGGAGTACCATCCCTGTGTTGCCACCGGGCTATTTTTAATGACGGCTCGTATTAGCAGAAGGGCTTTCTTCCTAATTTATCCACCACCACCCTCCCAGCCCCCTCCCCGCCTTGCTTTAAAGCGTTTCGGTTCAAGAGCTCAGCTAAGATATCAAAATAAAGGCAGCACCCGGGGACTTTGTGTCCACGGTGGCCGCTCCGTGGGCTCGGCAGTGGTGGTAGCTCCGAGCAATTGCACGAGTGGACCGCGGGCACCGTGACCTGCGGTGGTTGTTCTCATAAACATATTGCTATTAATCGCCAGGGCCCGGGAATGCCATCGCAGTCCAGAGAGTGCCTTCCCCTGCTCCCCGCAACCCCGACCGGTCCCTCGCAGCCCAAAAACCCGACCAGGAAAGAACATTGAGCGATGTGAACCACCCCCAAACCATACCCTCGCAGCAGGCCAACGCGAAATAAATACGCAAGGCTGGGAGACAGAGGCAGAAATCTCCACATATTTACATACAGGGCGATACATTTCCATACAGTAGCGTTCGGGCGACAGGTCCCCTCCGTCTGCAATCCCTGCAAAACCCACCCGAAACACGGATTGCCACGGCTTTGCATTATTCCCCCCCCCTCCACCTCCCGGCAAAGGCCTTTGCCCAGCAACAGGCAAAAAGTGAAGAAATAAAACCCCTTTTCGGAAAAGCCAAAGCGATTTTGCATCCCCAGCACAGTCAGACATTTCCGTACAAGCAGAACATTTATAGACTTACAGGTTATTTTGCAACAATAACAACAACAGCTACACAGAATTAACCCACCACTCCAGAGTCCTGGAAAGCAAAAAAGAGAAAACATATGGGGAAAAAAAAATAAAAGAAGAAAAAGAAGAAATCATCAAAATCTTTTGTGTATGTGTGTGTCTGGAGAATCCTGGCAAAGAAGTAAACTTAAAAAAAAAAAAAGAAGAAATTAAAAATAACTTCAAAAGGAATGTGGGGAACTCATGGGGGACAGGCTTTAAGGAAAAAGCTTTCCTCTCCAAGAGTAAACCCCGCTGGAGACCTTGAGCCGAGTGTGGCTGTTTGTAAAAAATTCTTTAAACAAAACAACAAAACAACTGATTGAAGGGAAAAAATAGTCAAAGAAAAAAAGCAAAAATCCAGTGCAAGGCAGCAGGCTCCTGGCTTTGCTCGCTGGGTTGGTTGTTCTTTTTAGGCGGGGAGGATGTTTTAGAAAGGCGAAAGTGACCCCACGCCCCGAAGTAAATTTAAAAATAAAAATTAAAAAATAAATAATAATAAAAAATTAC
>VXAU01002200.1:45580-58454 GCA_013399695.1 Formicarius rufipectus | reverse complement strand
GGGGGGCGGGGTTTAGGCGTGACAGACGGGCGTGACAGCCAATGGGGTGAGGGCAGGGGCGGGGCCTCCGAGTGACTGACAGGCGCCCTAGCGGGTGATGGACGGGTGCGGCAGCCAATGGGGTGTGCACGGATGGTGATGGGCACGCGCGGCAGCCAGTGGGGGCGGTGTGGGCGGGGCCTGAACTGCGCTCCCCGCAGACCCCTTTGCGGATGCAAGTAAGGGTGATGACCTGCTCCCGGCCGGCACTGAGGACTACATCCATATAAGAATTCAACAACGTAACGGCAGGAAGACCCTCACCACAGTCCAGGGCATTGCGGATGACTACGATAAAAAGAAACTGGTGAAGGCCTTCAAGAAGGTGGGTGCGGGAGGGCGTGGCCAAGCCTGGCAGGGAGGTTTATATGGTGCTAAGGAGGCTTTTGTCTCTTCGGTGCAGAAATTTGCCTGCAATGGAACTGTAATTGAGCATCCCGAATATGGAGAAGTGATTCAGTTGCAGGGTGACCAGCGCAAGAACATTTGCCAGTTCCTCGTGGAGGTAGGACACCCTCAGACTGCTGCTCATTAAAATAAGCATGAGTTTGTTAATTACATGCAGCTCCCAGGCCAGAGTTCCCCTCCTCCGTTTCAGGAGGGTGGGATGGGGGTGGGAGCTCTGTCCCTACCCTAGACATCAGGCTCAGAACCCCACAGTCTCTTCTGGCCCAACCTGTCCTGTGGTGGTTCTTTCTGTTCTGCCTTAATCCTTGCTCGAGGCACACCCCACCCAGCAGAGTTTGCAGTGAAGTCTCACCTTTCTTCCCTGCTCAGGATGAGCAAGGATCTGAGGGTCGTGGGGATGCACAGAGGCCTTGCTCTGTGCTATAAATGGGTTTTCTGTCTTACAGATTGGACTGGCTAAAGACGACCAGCTGAAAGTCCATGGGTTTTAAGTGCCTGTGGACCACTGGAGCTTTATGCAAGAAGATTTCCTTACCATGAAATTCCCACCTGTCCCTTGTCATAAGTTTAAAAGCAGCCGGTTTGTGTAATGTAACGATCTTAGGTCCACTCTCAAGTCTGGACTGGTGTAATTGGTGATGTAATAAACTGACACGAGCCCATGCTATCCCGTCTGCCTGTCCCTCATTTCCCAGAGCTCACACAGGTGGTGGCACCGTCCAGCCTGGAGCCAAAGGTGCCCAGCTGTTCCCAGCTCAGTCCAGGGACTTGGCCTGCCCGGATGGCTCCTCATTCCAGCTGCACTTCCAGCCCGGAGGATGGGAATTGTGCCCTGCCCAGCCAGGGTCCCGAGCTGAGCTGTGGCACAGGGTCATGGCACTGTCCCGCTGGGCAGTGCTGGCTCCTGGTGGCACAGGGATTTGGGGAAGCTTGGCTTGGAACGAGAGTGGCAGAAGAGTGACGTGGATGGAGGCTTGGATGGCTGTGGCTCAGGTGCTGGTTCCTGCGAGCTCCGAGGTACCAGGCACGTGAAGGAACCATCCCTTGGGTTAAACTTGTGACAAGGGATCAGTTTTGGACTAATGTGAGGAGCATCCTTCTGGCTGGAGCTGCAGAGCTTTGTGTCCATAGCACTGCTGCCTCATGACCTGTGCGGTAACAGCTTTGGTTTGATTTTTAATGTTTTATGTAATGTATTTAAAGTTTTATTTAAATAAAACCGGTTTTCAAAAGCCCGTGTGTGGTGGGTTCCATCACTCCCTGGAGCCAAGGCACCTTCCCCTCTCCCAGGTGGCACGGGCTTGGTGCTCAGGGGCCTGGTGGGATTTCCTCCTGGAGGGATCTCAGAGGTCTGGGACTTGTCTCCCCTTCTGACCTGCTGCAGGAAGGGGAAGCTGAGGTCCCGTGGTGCTGTTCCTGCTGCTCCTGCCCGGAGCTGAGGGAAACAGCCTGTGAGTGGGTGGGTGCTGAGTCATTCCCTGCCTGGGCATAGTAACCCTCGAACCACCTCTTGGGCTTGTGTTCCTGTAAGTCCTGCGGGCAGGATCAGCACTTGTGCTTCCTGTAAACCACTTGGGAAGAGGGAGAAGCTCTGCCACAGCCCAGGGACTGAGCAACCTCTGAGCTCTAGCTCAACAAGAAAAATGGAATGTGGCTGGGTAAAAAACAGGGGTTTAGGGCAGCTCGGGAATGGGGGTCTGGCAGATGCCTCCTGCATGAGAAATGCACTGAAATCCTAAGAATGCACAGAAAATGCCTGTATTTCCCTCCCTGCTGTTCCCGGGTGGGTGGTGGGAGGGCCAGGGTGTCCAGGGAAGCTGCTCCCACTCTGGGCACCTGGTCGAGGCAGCTCTCAGAGCAGGTCACGGCTGTTCACCCACTGTCACAACGACCCCATCTCCCCCAGGCTGCACCAAAGCACTGGGTTCACTCTGCTGCCACTTCCTTGGGAGACTTTGCTCTTGGAAACCAAATTGCCGCAATTATGCAATGCATTGAGGAGGGAGGTGACCTTGAGCCCTGCCTGTACTTCAGGATGACCTCCAGCCCTGCCTGTACCTCAGGGAGCAGGTGCAGGCAGGCAATGACCTCCAGCCCTGAACATGGAGAGCCCGTGCCAGCAGCCCCAGTGCTGACACCAGGGTTTGTGTTCGTGGTCACAGCCTGGCACAGCCCAATCTCTGCTCGGATGCTGCTCCAAAAATTCCTGTGCCCTGCCTGTGCAGGGCTGTCGAAGCAGGTCCAGCCTGGATTTCTCCTTGCTGGTTCTGCCCTTGGATTCAAGAGGGAGGCACCACCTCAGCCGCTGTCAGGATCGTGAGTCCCAGCCGGGCAGGGTCGAGGGGTGCTGGGACCACCCCCTAGCCAGGAGAACCTCGGGCTGAGAACCTGCGTCAAGCTGCTGCCGTGCCCACGGCCCTGGAGGGAGCGGCTGCTGTCCCCAGCACCCTGACGGCTCATTTGGTCCAGATTGAGCCATTAAAAGCCAGAAATTGGAAAACAATTTGTTTGTTCCTTCGGTGGAGTGGGCGATCGATGGCCGCGAGGGCGGCAGGAACCGCTGCGTTCTGGCCATCCAAAGCCCATTTGTTTCGGGGTTGTTTGAGCAGCTCTGACACGGATCGTTGCCTGGCCGGCGAGCCGGGGGACGGGGGACAGCGACACAGCCCAGCCCAAGATGTCACTCACGGGGTTTATTGAAGGAGGGAGACAAATGCTCTCCAAAATACGCAAAGAGGAGGGTCAATATGGGCAAGAGGAGCTGTCGATATTGAACCAGGATGTGAGTGGGAGCAGACGGGGATTTTCAGGGGGCTCTGGCAGCGATCAGTGCCCACCCCTTCTATGACACCCCAATGCTTTTCAGGGTACAGGGAGAGTTCCAGAGCTGCAGAATGGGGCCTGTGTGAAGGGCTTCATACACTCACAGCCACTCTCTGGCTGTGGGCAGCCCCCAGACATACCACATATATGTATAAACATGAATAGCAGGCATAGATATAGAGGTACATATGTGTGTGTGTATACAGACGCACAGACATATGTGGACAAGTATGCATGGATGTATACACATGTATATGTACATATAACATATGTGTATGTGTTTATATACATATATGTATACACATATGCATACATCTATACATATATATACACACATTCATATATGAAACTGTATTAGTCTGTATACCTACTTTTTATTATAAATAAATATTATAACATATTAATAAAGTAGCATATAATTAGAGTATCATAGAACAATACTACCTAAATAAATATTAGTACATGTGTTTATGTATGTATCACCAGGACTCTCAGTGTAAGTATTTCTAACTGCACGTATGTATGCATGTGTGTATAATGTAGTTTCATATAGTATAATACAGTGTGTATATGGGTATATAAAGATATAATGCAGTATAATATATAACATTCTATACAGTATAAAATATAGGTAATACATAATGTATAGGCTTCTAATAGGTAATGTAACATTGCTTATGCATATATATGTATATATGTTGTGTGCATATATGTATATACACACCTCTGTGTCTGTATAAACACACATATGTATGTACAGAGACACACAGCTCCACAACTATGAGAGAGTGTCTGTGTGTGTGAGCTCTGTGTCTGTGCATGAGCTGTGTGTGTCAGCTCTGTGTCTGTGTGTGTGAGCTCTGTCTCTGTGCATGTGTCTGTGTGTCTGAGCTGTATGTGTCTCTGTGAGCTGTGTGTCAGCTCTGTGTGTGTGAGCTCTGTGTGTGTGTGTGTGTGTGTGCATGTGTGTCTCTGTGAGCTGTCTGTGTCAGCTCTGTGTCTGTGTGTGTGAGCTCTGTGTGTGTGTCTGTGTGTGCGCATGTGTCTGTGTGTGTATGTGTGTCTCTGTGTGTGTGCATGTCAATTCTGTGCCTCTGGGGCCGCCTCTGGGGTGGGGCAGCTGTGGCAGCTTCTTTAAAAGCAGGACTGAGCTGCAGCGACCCTGAAGAGAGACACCCACTGAGACACCCTCCAGGACACTCTGCCGAGCTCCAGAACCTGCAGGTGAGTGCCTCTCTAGAGGCACCTTGGGGACCAACTGGGAGACAGGGATGGAGAAGACTTGGTGAACAGATGGGAGCCATGGAAGGGATTTAGGGACCCACTGGGAGAGACAGAGGGGGCCTGAGGACCAGCCATACCCTGGGGCTGAGCACCCTGCTCCCCACCTGTCATGTGCTCTAGGAGCTGGATGATGGTTTTTGCCATGTCCTTCAGTTTTTGGCATCCCTGCTGAGACCAAGGAGTGGGTCTCAATCCTTATGGATCCCTCTGCCTTGACTCCTACTCTAGGGGACTTGGGGACCAGCCAGGAAAGAGGGATGGAGAAGACTTGGGGAGTTGACAGGAGGGATGAAGGGGCCTTAGGGGCCCACAGGGAGGGACAGAGGGGACTGTGAACTGGCCATACACCAGGAGGAGTGCCCAGGTCACCCCTCCCTGCAGGCTGAACACATCCCAGTTTGGATGCTCTGCTCTCCTTCCCCCTCAGTCTCTCCACAGCCATGAAGGTGACGCTGTGCTTCGGCCTCATCCTCACCATCTCCATGACCTCCTGCCTGTGCCGGCCAGCAGCTGAGGCACCAGGTGCTGTGGGGGACACCCACCAGCACCCCCCCAGCCTGGTCCGGCGCAACTGGCCCGAGTACCTGTCCCAGGAGCAGCAGCACGTCTTGTCCCAGTTCCTGCCCCACATCCTCACAGGTACTGGGAGCACAGGGTGGGCAACCCTTGGGGGGCACAGCCTGGCCCCTTTGCCAGCTCTAACTGCTGCCCTTACCTTGGCAGAGCTGAACAACCACGAGGGGATGGAGGCCCTGCATGAGCACTACTACCCTGACTGGATGGACTTCGGCCGCCGCAGCGCCGAGGATGTGGCTGATGCTGTGTAGCCACTGGGCTGTGCTGACCACACAGAGCACTCACACACTTGGTGCATGTCTTTTCCTGCAATAAAACTCTGGCAACTAGGGCTGCTGCACTCATGGCTGTGCTGGGAAGAGCTTGGGAGGGTGGGCAGGGGGTATTTGCCCCCAGCCCTACAGGGAAGGGCAATGCAGAGACCTAGCCACACACAGCAGCAGACACAGCACACACAAACTGCTCTGTGGCTTCACATTTATTTGCCAGGGGACAGGGCACAGCCGGGGGTGAAGGACACAGACAGTGAGAGTGACAGTTGTGCCCCAAGAAACACCCCAAGCTGCGGGTGCTGCTACTATTGCTACTCAGTGAATGGGAAAGAGCTTAAACCATCATTCCCTTTAAAAGCCAGTGCAGGTGCTGGCCAGGGGCCCAGCCTAGGTGGTGGGGTGAGGTCTCCCCCTGGCACAGGCAGGTTCTCCCAGGACCCACCTGAGCATCAGCCTTTGCTGCAGCATCTGAAGAGCTCCAAAGGGCTGAGTTGCTTCTCACTCCTTGGACAGGCTCAGCAGAAGCAGGAACAGTTTTTATTGCCAGAAACTGGCTCTTGTGAAGGGTCCATAACCCCCAGCAGGGACAGGGTTAATTGACATCCCCTGGACCCCACTGCACATGAGGAAGCAGTGCTGGGTTCTGTCCTTGCAGTCAGGGCAAAGTGCCCCACAAGTGCTGCCGGTCCTGAGGCAGCTCCTGGAGAGAAAGCTGAAGCTTGTTCTGTCTCCATTTCCCCATGGATGGGCAAGGAAGAGGATGTGTCTCACTCTGAGCCTTGTGGCTCCACAGCAGCGTCATGTCAGGGTGCCCCGGGCCCCCCTGTGCCCTCCCTGGGCATAGGACATCTCCCCTCTGTCCACCACCTTGTCCAGCCCCAGGCGCCGCAGCTTCTCCACGAGGTTCCAGCTGAAGATGCTGCTCCTGGGACGGGGTCCATCCTGTTCCCGGGGCACAGGGAAGGGCTGGGGATCAGCGTGCTGGGAGTCCTGGGAGTGGAGTGAGGGGGCCCTCCACAATCCAGTTCCTGATGCCAAGTGGGAATCTCGCTCCAGCAAGAGTCTGTAGAGTCCCACGGGGGTACTCGGGGGTCCAGGGCCAAGCACCCGCATGGGGGGAGACTGTTCTGGTGAGGGGCTGCTGAGGCTCAGCCCCTCAAGGGGCCCACAAGAAGGCACAACGGCATGATACAAACTGGAAGGGAAGAGAGAAGTGGGGGTCAGTGGGGGACCCTGTCTCAGCGGATGGGGCTGCAGGAGCCAGGAGGGGCCTTGGATGGAGCAGGATGCCCTTTTCTCCTACACCTCACAAGCCTTGCATTTATGTGAGATTCCCATGCCACAAACTGCCCGAGCATCCCAAAGCTCAGGGCCAGAAGCTGGGAGGCTGTGGGCACTCCCCCCTGCACCAGCTCTCCATCAGCCAAGAAGGATTGGGACACGGCTCCTACTCCACAAGCAGTTTCCAGACATGCAGAGTTTTGTCTAATAGTGAACTCCAGCTCACACCAACCCCCAACGAGCCTGAGGGGGCTCATTAGGGCTAATCGCCGGTGCTCATTAACAGAGGGTCAAGCCCAGCACCCAGCTGGGGAAACGTCCTGGCTGATGCCCAAGTGTGGAAGGAGGAAAGCTGTGTCGGTTCCCCGGAGTACCAGGAGCACAAGCTGCTCCGTGCCCAGAGTGCTGCTCCTCGGGGAGAGCCCCGCTCGAGGAAGGCTCTCCATCCCCTCACGGTGCTGCAGCGCAGGAGGGGAGGGGAGGGGGGAAAGACTGGTTCCAGTCCCTAGGGAGGTGCAAGTCCCCGGGCAGAGACAGCCCAGCAGCCACAGGATTTGGGGATACTTCAAGTGCTGGCTTTCTCACGCTGTAGGGAGCCAGGCATGGGGTGAGGAGGCGAGATTCTGGGGGGCACAGCGGGACTGGGGGGCTGGTGCAGGCAGCGCAGGCGGTGGAGGGGCCATGCACCTTACCTGGGTGTCACTGTGGTGATCGCAGTAGTGGGGTGGAGAATGTGGCAGGTGGTGATGGTGAAGGTAGACGGGGTCTGGGGGAGGTTGTTAACAGAGAGGAACACTGGAAGGGACAGGAGACAAGGGGTCAGCGGGGAAGGGGGTGGGGCAGGACACAGGCAGAGAGCGGGGCTGGGGGCAGACGAGAGAGGAGAAGCTGGGCTGGGAGCTCCATGCGTGGGGGCACATCTCCAGCAGCGCTTAGGGATTTGGTGCCTGCTCAGAGCGGGCTACGAGCACAGGTGGGAGCAGGAGACGCCGTCTGTCCCAGACCTGCTCCTTCCACACGGCCAGGAGACAGAAGGGGCACACCGGGGTGACACAAAGGGCTCACCCCGCCGGGGCGGCTGCTGGAGAAAGGCCCTCGCGCAGCTGCGGGCAAAGGGTCCCCGTGGGGACGGGGAGGTGGCGAGGACAGGCTGCTGCGAGAGGGGAGAGCACAGCGGGCAGCGAGGGGAAGTTTGGGCAGGAGGACGGGGAAGTCCCGGAGGCAGCGCGCCCTCCGTCCCCTCGCCCCGCTCTCACCCCTGGGGCGCTCCTTGGGTTTGGCAGGTGTTGAGGTAGGGAGCAGCTGGAAGGAGCCGGCGTCCACGTCATCCTCCTCCAGGTCATTGAGGCTGTACACCTCCTCCAGGTCGATGTCCAGCTGCCTGAAGTCTTTGGTGAGCACCCCAGGACGGGGCACCAGGATCCCGCCCAGGTTGGGCTGTGCCAGCTGCTGCCAGTGGTGGAGCGTCACAGAGCCTGGAGGGGCACACAGACGGAGGGTACTCAGCTGGTGCCGTTGAACTCTCATGGCACCTCCAACTCTGCATCCGCTCTGCCCCTCACCTTCCAGTGGCTTCACAATCTGCAGCTTGTCGGGCAGGTATGTGAGGGAGCCGAGGGAGAAGGTGGAGGCGGCGGTGAGCTCCGAACCCCCCGAGTAGCTGGTTCCGGTGGACACGATGCTGTCGCTGGGGGTGAGGAAGCCACTGGAGTTTGCTCCATCCCTCAATCGCCGGAGTTTGCGGTCCCGCTCAGCCTCAAAGAAGGAACGCTCCTCGGAGGAGTGGCTCTGCTGCCGTACCGACAGCCGCTGCACCGCCGCCTCCAGGTCCTGCCGGCCCGGGGCGGCCCGGGAACCTCCGCCGGACCCCTCGGCCCTGTGGTGGGCACAGCGTTAGGGTGCCAAGCCCGTGGTCCCGCAACGCACCCCAGGCTGTCCCAGACCACAGCTGTCCCCTGCCCTCCCTGCTGTCCCGGACCACAGCCGTCCCCTGCCCTCCCAGCCTGATTCGTGCCCTGGTGTGACCAGCAGGTCACCAGCACCTCGGCTCCTGCGCAGGGGCAGCCGCTGTCTCACCTGGCCCCAGTTAACCCCCCCTCTGCCCCCGGTACTCACCGGTCACCCTCCGAGCCGGAGCAGCTGGTGTGAGGGGTGCCGGCCCCCACAGAGTGGGCGGCTGACAACTGCTTAGAGCCCGGCACGTGGTGGGGAGACTCGGAGCAAGACTTGGCTTTGGCTGCCTGGTTCACTGCCTTCACCGTCTCGAAGACGCGCAGGTAGCTCCTGTAGGCAGGGAGGAGGTGAGGGTGAGCCAGCCCCTCCGAGACCCCCGTCCCACAGCACAGCACGAGCCACCGATGCCAGCGCTCACTTGTAGTCCGAGGAGGAGCTGTCAGTCCTCTTCCTCATCATCCCCTTGATCTCAGCCGCCAGCGAGTCCTGAGGACAGGGGGGATGTAGTGTCAATCAAGCAGAGGGGAAAGCAGCAACATCCCCCTTCCCTTTGCGCCCCCCGGGCGCTCACCACGGGCAGGAGACTGGCCGCGCTGTAGCGGCTCACGGTGCTGTTGGGCAGGCTGCGGCTCCGCAGGCTCTTCACCTCCTCCTGGGCTTCCTGCAGCATCCCACCGCACTCCGCGTACTTCTCCTGCAGGTCCCGCAGCTGCGGGGATACGGGCACAGCTCGGGTACGGCCCCGGGGCAGCTGGGCAGGATCTCCCACCAACCGGGGCACTCTCGGCCCTCCCCGGCTCTCACCTCCATCCGAAGCTGCTGCTGCACCTCCTTCGCCGCAGTCAGATGCTGCTGGAGCTCCTCCACCTCGGAGCCGTACTGCGGACAGGAGCGGGCAGGTCAGGGCGCTGTGTCAGCGTCCCCCCCACCCCCCGGCACGGGCAGGGGACCCTCACCGTGCGGCACTTCTGCTGCAGGTCCGCGACCTGCGCCAGGAGCTGGGTGATCTCCTCCTTCTGCCGTGCCGCGTCCTCCGCTCGGTGCGCCAGCTCCTCCGACAGGTGAGCGACCTGCTGGCTCGCTTCGGCTGCAGGAGGGCCGGGGTCCGTCACTGCGGGGGCACGGCCCCCCAGCCCCAACCCACGCAGAGATGCTGCAGACCCACTGCCTGCAATCCCCCTACCCCTCCCCCCCATCCCCACGTACAGAACTGCTCCACGCAATCGATCATCAGCTGCTGCTCCTGGTCCTCGTACTGACAGGTCTCAGTGGCGATGTTGGTGGCCTGGAGGAGAGGGTTGGAGGGGCTGAGCGTAATGGGCAGGACCTCCCACCGGTCTGCGGGGCACCTCGGGCCCCCCTGCAGCAAACAGGGCAGGGGTGGGCATCGAGGAGTATCCACCAGCTGGCTCTGCTCACCTCCATGCGGAGTTTCTGGTTCTCCTCCTCCAGGCACTTCAGTTTCTGTTGCAAGGTGTCGTACTGGAAGTACTGTTGCAGGGATAGTGAGGACTCATGCCGGCGCAGCCTGGGGACAGCAGGGATGGAACTGAGCACCGCAGTGCAGGCAGGATGGGGCTGCCCCCTCAGGTCCCTGCCCACCACCCCAAGCTCCAAGGCAGGGATTGGCAACAACCCAGCTCTGTGGGGCTGGACCCACAGCCACTGAGGAAGGGAGCACATACAGGAGCACCCCAGGGTTGTTGACAGCTCCTGCCCAAGCCACAAGAGCAACTCTGCTCTGGGTGAGTGGCAGAACAGGGACTCCCACTCACGGTGTGGAGGTGGTGGTAGTGGGCTCGCTCTCCTCTGTTGTGGTGGTGTAGAAGTGGAGGAGGTCATCCCTCATGGAGACCTCGTGGCGCAGCTGCGCAATCTGGAGAGACAAAGGACTTCAGGTCACAGCCGAGGGGATCACAGCCATCCCGGGGAGGGGGGTGGGGGATACACAGAAGGCCAAGGTCTGGACCTGTGCCCAGGAGCTGTTACCTCCTCCTTGGCCAACTCCAGCTGCTCCTCCAGCAGCTCATTGCGCTCGGTCAGGCTCCGGTTCTGCTTCAGCAGGGACTGCCCGATGCGAGCCGCTAGCTCCAGGTCCCGCTCCTTCTGCAAGGAGCAGGTCTGCCTCAGCTAGGACTCATCCCTTCCCCCGTCCTCACCCACCCCTGCACCCCCAGGGTCCCCCCAGCCCTCACACATGTGGAGGAGGTCCAACATACCTCATCCAGAAGGTTGGTGACGGCATCGATGTCATGGTATGTCTTTGTGATCCTGACCACTCGCTCAGCACACAGAACTGGGAGAGATGACCAACAGGTGAACCCCCACACTGAGGGAGCACTGGCCTGAGAGCTCAGCACTGTCCTCCCACTGCCCCCCACTCTATGTCACCACTCTCCCCACGGAGAGCTGCATGGCAAAGGGAACAGGAGGCACACAGCACAAGGCTGCTCCAGGCTGGTCACCAAAAAGGACCTTTTATCTGCTGGGAAGCACCTGGTGTGGTGCCAGGCAGAGGTGGGCAGGGATCCCAACAGCCGTGACAGCATCATGGGAAACAGGGGGCTCACACCTCGTCCCCAACCCTGCCTGCACCTTGGGGTGGCAAGGAAAGTGCCAAGCCTCCACCACCCCACACAGGCACAGTGCCAGCCCCCACCACAGGATGCATGGATGAGAAGGAAAGACAGGGAAAGGCCAGCAGTAGAGATGGGATCAGAGGTGACATTTCCAGCAGAAAACAGGCTGGAGCTCCAGTATAAATAGCTGTGGGTGGCACCGTGCCGAGACAGGATCACAGGCAGCGTCCCCTCCAATCTGTCCCCAGCCCCCTCCCTCAGTTCCCCCCCGACAAGCCAGCCCTGCCCTAGTTTCTCTCTGGGGGAGGGGATGCTGCACCCCGCACCCACCCAATGCCCCTCCAGCTGCACAACACAACGATCCACACAGCAACAGGGTCAGAGGCAGCTGCCGGGAGGACGCTGTGGGAACAGGCAGCTGCCCCTCACGCCAACACTACTGCATTGGAATGGGCCACAGCTATGGCCCTGCCTCCCCTGGACGCTGGCAGGGAGGGGAGATACAAGTATGGAGACGTCTGACCCCCTGGTACCCCTTCTGCCAACTGTGCCCGCAGGAGCTGCCAGGCAGTGCTGGGCACATGCCGAAATGGCAGCACTGGAGCAGTGTGGTGAGAGGTAGCCCGGAGCCTGCACCCCAGACCTTGCTTACACCTGCCTGTAACCCCACACCACTCCCGATGCTCCTCTGCCCCGAGGGTGAGTGCCTCAGTTTCCCCTGGTAAAGCAGAACTGGCTGCACTTGGGGTCTCCACCCGCCTCCCCAGCCGTGCAGATGAAGGGGGTTAACGGGGGAGGCTCAGCCACACAAATCCCATTAGGCAGCCCCAGCTGGGGTTGTGTAATGGTGAGTGTGTTGTCATGGCAATGCCCCCACTCGCCACCTCGGTCCCGTCCAGTGCCCACCGCCCCGCGTGCTGCCCCACGCCCCAGCGGGCACATACCCCAAACACATCCACGAGAAGAGAGGCCAACGCCACCTTCAGCCTCACCTCCCCTCCTTGCACCCCAACAGGGCGCGCTCCCCGCAGGGGTCCCCAACTGCACCTTGTCAGGCCCCTGAGCCATTAATTGGAAATAATTAGAGCATGAGCATCGTTACGGTTGGAGCGAGCGGCTGGCCCTGGGAGATGGGGGCGGCAGCGCTGGCAAAACATGTAAACACCCATCTGCAGGCCCGATCCGGCGGGATGGGGGAGGAGAGGACCCCCATTCCCACGGGCACACGCAGCTCACCCCCTCCGTCCACCCGCTCCCCGCCGCCTCCGGAGTAGAGACAGCTCTCCTTAAAATCGGGGTAACCCTGCGGGTCCCCAAGGGACCGGGTGGCGGCTGCCCCGGTCCGGAGCGCACCGAGCGGCACCGGGACTGCGGGAACGCACGGCCGGAGAGGGGTAAATCCGCTGTCCGGACCATCCCCGGTCACGGAGGAGACCCNGTTCAGGAGGAGACCCCGACCCCCACCGCTCCGGACCGACCCTGCTGCAGCCGCAACCCCATCCCTGGGGTGGGACCGCCCGGGCCGCCCTCACCTTCCTCCAGCTCCCGAGCGATGGGGTCGGCGCCGCTGCCGCGCTCCGCGTTCCCGTTTAACTCGTCGTAGGCTGCGGGGCTGCTCCAGATCTCCATCGTGCCGAGCCCACCGCAGCCGCCCACCCA
>VXAU01002200.1:21870-45462 GCA_013399695.1 Formicarius rufipectus | reverse complement strand
CGACGGGGGGATCGGGGGCTGTCAGAGGCTGCTCGGGGGTGCCCACTCCCCCCACTCCCACGGACCACTTCGGGGATACGGTCTCTGTCAGGCATCTCAAGACCAAACTCCCCTTTGGGGCACCCGTCAGGACAACCCTGCTCAGCTCCGGGGGGCTGGTGCAGGTGGGCTCTGTGTCCCACCTCTAGTTCCAACTCATGCACCCTGCGGGTCTGGGCACATGGGTCCCTAAGGGTGGTGATGAGTGCTGAGGCGACACTGGGGTCCCCAAGCAGCAGCTCCGTAGGGCTGACCCCAAGGGTCACACACAGCAGCTTCTGCCCCTTGGGAGGGATGCAGAGAAATTTTGGGCCCTTCATGTTCAGGGCTGGGGTGCCTGTGAGGATATGATTTTTCTGGCCAGCTATGCTCTGTTACTCTGGGCCTGGAACCCCTGTCATCACCCCCACAGCCAACACAGACCCTGCACACACAGTGCTGAGTGTGGTGCTGGGACCTGCCATGTCCCTGAGCTGGGAAAGGGCTTTTCCATCCCATCCAGCACTCTCTGTCTCTGAGCACAGGTTGACGTGAACCTGGCCTCTCCGTGCCCCATCCAGGTTCCCTGCCCTCCCTGGCTGGCACCCTCAACTCCCCATAACCACACTGATGCAGAGGCAGCACAGAAACAGAAAAGCTGAATAAATCATAGTGTGCTGAATTATGGAGGAGCTGGATGGCACGTAGCACAGGCTGTGTGGGCGTGATGCTGGTAATGCCAACACACACTTTGCCTGTCCCCATCACCTGCCCCAATGCCCTTCCTCGTTCACACCCAAATAATGGATGACTGGACATGGCTGGAGCTGCCCCTGACTCAATGCCTTCTTTTGCCTGCTGGACTCCCACCTGTTGGAATCCTGACACCAACTATGTCCTGCTGTAACCATTGGACCCCTCCCAGAGCAGGGGCTGGAGCAGGTGCCCTCAGTCCCAGCCTCTCCCTCCTCCTGGAGCTGGTGTTTCCCCTAACGAGGTCAGAGACACAACCTACACAGGGCACCCACCCCCCAGAGACCCCAAGGACTTGAGCACACATCTCAGCGTGGACAGGCAAGAGCTGCTTCTTCCTAATCTCCTGGCCCAGGATTTGCTCCTCCAGGCAGGTCCTCTGTGTCTGCACAAGTAGATTACAGGGGGCTATTTCTGATGGCAGCTTAAAGGTCTGGGTAAAGGGATGACGCCATGGGCCCCCTCCACACCAACACACGCCTGTGGCACTGGGGGCTGGGGAACTGTGACCTGCAGGGGTCTGAGACTGAGAACAGCTGGTCCCATGGGGGTGACACGGTCCTGCAGAGCCAGGTGCTCCCTGCCCTGTGGCACAGAGACAGGGCTTGGGGTTCAATCCCTTGTACTGTCACTGCAGGGTCAAGGGTGCTGATGGGTGGGGGGCTGCATCCCACTGTGTGTTGATCAGAGAGGAGCAGCCAGATGGGGAAGGCTGGAAGCACAGGCTTCCACATGAAGAGGGCTTGCCCCCAGCCCAGATTGGCGTGGGCAGGGTGTTGGGAGCCTCAGCCCCATCTGTCTCCCTCTGCCCCACATCCATCCCCCAGCCCCTCACTCTAATCCTGTCTCTTCCACACACAGGCCAGAGACAGAAACAAAGCAGAGATAATCCGTCTGTGCTCCCCGCTGAACCCCAACCCCATGCCAGGAATAAGCCTTGTCACAGCACCGTGGGGTCTATGGGGGTCTCTCCACAGGCATCTGCACCCCACGGCTCAGGGGACTCTTCAGCAGCGGCCCCACAACCACCTCCAGGCTGTCTTTTTGAGGGAACAGCAGCACTGGGATTCACCCACAGCCCTCTGCCAACACCACCAGTGTCCCACCACTGCAAGCCACGGCACAGTGCAGGGAGCAGGGACGTGCAGGGGGTCCCGGGAGAAGATGGGGGCTCCCTCCCAGCATCCGGCTCGGCTCAGCAGAAGCTGCTCTCAGAATTAGTCGGGGATGTTCCGGGTGACGAAATCCAGCCCGTCAATCCCATTAGCAGTGATTAGCTCTGGGGCTGCCCTCGCCGTCCCGACCCCATGCGGCTGCTACAGCCTGTGCCCTGCTGCCCTTGGCAGCGCCGCCACCTTCTCCAGCTCACAGGCACTCACGGAAATACTGCAGGGTCTCCTCGATCTGCTGGGGGGTGAGGGGTGCTGCTGGCTGCAGGGGGCCAGAGGGGGCTTGCAGCCAGTCCCCGTGGTCGTAGCCAAAGACGGTGTCAGCCCGCAGCGTGTAGCGGGGCAGCTGCTCGTCCAGAAGGCTGATGATCTCCACCTCGGGAACATCCCCGCTGCAGAGCTCTGGGGACAGAGAGCACGGTGTCAGCCCAGGGTGGGGGACACGTGGTGAGAGTGGGGTGCATGGGGGCCTTTTGCAGGGGAGCACTTGCTGCACCCCTCAGACTGTCTGTTCTCTGAGGTTTTGGGGCTGGTGTCATCATATAGGTCTGCCCCCAAAGCTGTTCTTGGGGGAACTGGGGGTTCCCCTGCAGGATGGAACACGGGGACCCCCATCCCAGCTCTGTCCTGCTCCCCCCGTCGCGCCCACCCCGCTGTCTGCGGGCAGAGTCCTGCTGCCATCTCCTGGCCACGCTCTGCCCGGCCGAGCGGTGCTGGGGACAGGGGCACGGGATGCGGTGTGGGGTGAAGGATGCCGAGACAGTGGCTCAGCCCCACCCACGGGATGAAGGCAGGAAGTAGGAACTGCCCGGAGTTGCCCCAGTTCTTCACCCTCCTCACCCTGGTTCCTCCAGGCCACCCAGTGGCACTGCCCGTCTCTACCCACCGGTGATGGTTGCGGCATCGCGGCGTGTGCTCGTGTCCAACCCCTGAGGAGCCGGGTCAGTGTAGGGACAGGCAGCGGCCAGTGGGTCCGGGCTGGGCTGGAGGTGGCAGGCAGGTGGGCTTTGGCTGAGAGTGGGGTCTTGTGGGACTGCGGAGTCCAGTTTGGCTGGTGTTACGTGGGGGTCCGGCTGCCATGGGGAGAGGCACCTTCCACTCTGCCTCCCTGGAGCAGAGCTGGCAGGCAGCAGATTCCCTTCTCTGGTCCCTGTCTGCAGAGAAGGAGCTGTTCAGGTGACACTCTAGGGACCAGGGACACATCCTGCACCTCCATATCTCCCACCATCCTGCCATGGGACAAACACCTTCCCAGGGGCAATACCTGTCAGGCCAAGGACTGGCAAGGACCTGGATGGCATAGCCAGGGCTCAGGTGTCCCTGCTCCCTGTCATTGGGACAGGGGAGCTGTGGGAACAGACCCCAGCTCAGCACCCACTCCAAATGTGGGGCAGGTTTGGGGATGGTGAGGGGTCAGTGTACCTGCTCTGTGGCGGCTGCTGTGACGTGGGGGGCTCAGCACCAAAGCAGAGACTCGGTGATATCTGGATCAGCACCAGGGCCAGATGGGGCAGAGGATGCTCTGAAGAGACAGGGCAGGACTCTGCTCCCCTTGAGGTCCTTGCTGGGTCCCTGCCTGTAGAATGAACAGGGAAGGAACCGTTGAGCTGCCCGGCAGTGGGCAAACACAGCTGCAGTGCCAGCAAGAACTCTTGGGAGCTCCGCCTTGGAGAGCAAAGTCCATCTGTGATCCTCTGTCAGCACCAGGATGAAGAGCAGGGACTCTCTTCACCTGCCACCCAGGGCAGGGCTGGGCACCATCCGTGGCTGCCCCATCCCAACCATAAACATATCACAAGACAGGCCATAAAAACAGCATATCCTTGCCCTCCTGCTGCCTCCAGTAGCGCTGACTCAGGCTGCAGCCACTCTTGGCACTGCTGCCCCTCTGCCATGGGGGGACAGGACCCCCTGCCCCACTTCCACCACAGTGGGGACTGTGGCACCAGCAGCCCCTCATCCCTGTCCACAGGCTCATGCCAGGGCATCTCTGCCCTCGCTCCTGGCACTTGTTCAGGATTCCTGTCACATACACAGCACACAGCCCAAGACACTCTGCACCTACTCTGCCACACAACACGGGCAGGACGCAACCTGCGCACACCAAAGCACACCCACAGCCCTACTGAGTCCTCCACCCCACAGCACCAGGATCACCAGACCTCGAGGCCCCATCCTGCATCGAGCTGCCCAGAGAACAGCTCCCAGCCCCCCAGACCCTCTTCTCCTCGAAGAAGGATGGCGACCCACCGTGCCGAGGTGCTGCTCTGCTGCTGGCTCCGGGGAGGGAGCTCGGCTGGTGAGTCAGCTCAGCCGGGATTGCCAGAGCCCTGCGTCTGGTTTTGGCCCTGCTCCTGCACGTACATTCACTCTCCCCAGGTGAACCTTGTTCAGACATGTGCGAACAGCGTCCTTCGCCCCTCGTTCCCATCGCCCCCAGCTCCCATCGCCCTTGGACCCCACTGCCCTCCAGTCGCCAGCGTTCGGTTGCCGATGCCCTGCGGACCTGCCCCACGGGAGCTGGGCGAGAGCGGGCCGGTGGTCCCGGGCCGGGACAGGGGCCAGGCCGAGCGAGATCCCGGCTCAGCCCGGCCCGGGTGCCTGTGCAGACCCGCGCCCGTCGCCGTCCCTGCCCTGCCCGCCGCCGTCCTGCAGCTCCTGCCCGAGCGCCTCCAGAGGGTAAGCCGGGCGCCGGGACAAGAGACGAGACGAGGCAAGTTCTCTGGGGGCTCTGGCAGCCGCGGTCTGTGCCATCCCGGGGAGCACGGATAGCACAGCCTGGGGCTCGACCGCGGGGGCTGTCCGGGGACTTGGGGTGCCCGACGGCAGCCTGGGAGAACGCGGGGAGAGCCGAAGGCACAGCGCATCCCGGGACAGCCGGTGCACCCGGGAGATGGGGCGGGACACCAGGAGGGCTGAGCGTTCGGTGTCCCCGGGGATGCTTGGTCCCCGTACAGCGACGGGTCCCGGGGAGCGGTCACCGCCGGGCGCTGCCCTCCGACATCCCTCCCGGGCCCCGCCGGTAAGGAAAGCCGCTCCCCGGCAGGTGCGGAGTGCGGCCGGGCTCGCCGGGACCTGTAGTCCGTCCCGCGGCTCCAGGAGCCTCCCCGGGGATGCCACTCCCTGGGAATCCACAAGCAGCTCCGGTTGCTCTGTTCCAGGTGTCCTCTGGCTCTACTTTCCCCCCAGATGCCGGACAGGGCCCCTGGCAGCTCTGTCACAGCAGGACTGAGGGTCTCGGGATGCACAGTTCTGCCCCAGTGAGAGCACCCCAGGGTGTGCAGGGGGTACATCCCTGCCTGTGTCCCCGGGATGGCTGCAGGACCCAGCCCCTTCTAGGGTGGATGCTCTGGGGCATTTCCAGGCCCGTTGGCACCTTGGGGACAGCCACATCTGACACCAGGAACATTCCTGCGACCTGCAGTGGGGTCTGACTGGGAGCCACGAGGGTGGGTCCGGGCTCGGCATGGCCAAACGCCCATCACCGCCACACACGGCTGGAGCCATGGACTGTCGCTGATCGCGTCGTGCTCCAGGACTTGGGGTGCTCGACGGCATCCTGGGAGAACGCGGGACGCGGGGAGAGCCCCAGGCACAGCGCATCCCGGGACAGCCGGTGCGCCCGGCAGATGGGGCGGGACACCGGGAAGGCTGAGCGCTCAGTGCACCCAGGCTTGCGCGGGATGCCGGCTCCCGGTACAGCTGCCTGGCCCCCCACCTCATCCCAGCCCCGCTGCCCTCGGGAAGTGCACTGGGTTCTTCTGGGGCTGTCCGGAAAGCAGCTGTTGTTTTGCTCGTCGCTGGTCCTGGCAAGGGCTGCGACAGGAAGCAGATCCGTATCCCCGAGCACTGGGGTTGGCTGCAGTCACAGTGCTGAGCTCAGGCAGGATGTTCTCCACTTCCCAGACCGCCTCCTGCTGCCTTGTCCCCAGCTTGCTCCTGTCCCGAGCACGGCACGTGAAGCTCCGTGTCCTGCCGTGCTCTGCGGCAGCCCGGGCTCTGGGCCAGGCAAAGCGGGCACTGAGCGTGGGAACGAGCTCACCCAGGTCACCCTGCCCCACAGAGGGACTCCCCACGGACCACGGAGGGCAATGGCTACTTTTCCCCAGCTGCCCAGAGGGTCTCACCCACTGTCCCCACTCGACAGAAGAACAGGCTCATGGCAGCACAGGGCTGCAGGGGTTATTTTATTCTTTGCTTTGGTCTATACAAAAACAACTTACAGAAATAATAAAATTTTCCATTCCTGACCCACACTCCAGTAACTGTCCATCCCTTTCCAGCTGGAGTCTTAAACCACCATCAGATCCAGAGCCTCTTTAAAAAATGCATTAGGTAAGGGAGGAAGGGACGGAAACACACCACTCACCAAAGAGAAGGGAAACGGGTTAAAATGTGCAGCAGAGATCAGTACAAGGACACGGTTCCTAATGCTGGAATCACTCCTCTATGGGGACTGGCAGGACAGGCAGGGACCCAAAGTCAGCTCCCACCAGCTGATGGGAAAGAATTAAACCTCAGACACCCCAACAGCTAAACCGAAGGTCCTGGGACACGGACCCTTTGCTTTCAGCAAACTCTGTATTGGCCTGATTCATTTGAAATTTGCAGGAAGCAAAAGGTTTTCCCGTGTTAGATTCCTCTCCAAAACACTAACACACAGAACAAATCCAGGGGAAGTTAGAAAGCACAAACTTAAAGACGGCAAAAGCCGTTGGCACCATATTAAAAATAAAAAAGAAATATATATTCATAGAAAAGACTACTTTGCCAATGAAAGGTTGCTAACGGTGCAGGGTTTGTGTTTTAAAGCTTCAGAAACAGTATCTTGGATGCTGGATGCGGCAGTAGGTGCTCGAAGCAGTCCCAGGAAGAAGGACCTTCTCCACAGACCCACAGCGAAGAAAACAAATCGAAAAATAAAACCTCTCGTGGGAATGGAAGTTTTGTCTTCTCAGGCACTTCTGTCTCCCAAGTCCTTCTCACGAATGCTCAGCTCTGGGGCCACCCTCTTCTGCATGGAGAGAACACCTGCAGTGGCAGGGAGCTCCTGTCACCACCAAGGGGGGATTCGGTAGGAGACCAGAGCTCCTGAGCCGAAGGGTGATGGGGACATTGACTGATGGCAGCACCAGGGACTCCACAGCGGCCAGCCCTGCCTCCCCTGCCACCCTCCCCACTCCAGGGCTGACCCTGGCAGGTACCTGTGCGGGGCTGCAGCGGGTTTAGGCGAGCATGTGGTCAGCGAAGGGCGCTCGGACGCCGTCGCTGTAGGCGTCCATGGGGTAGTCCCCGTCCATGTCCATGTGCATCTCGATGGGGTCCAGGGGGATGTCACCCGAGTACATGGGGCGGTAGCCAGGGTCCAGCTCTGCAGGGAAGGGACATGGCAACCTCAGCTCCTGCCAGCTAGAAACTTCTCCAGACCTCAACCACCTCCTGGTCCTCCTGCCCGGGGCAGTGTGTGGCATGGGGTGCTGCAAAGGAACAAGGGCTACCTGCCACCCCCTGCCCCAAGCCTGGGGGCCAGCCCAGAAGCTGAGCATTCCCAGTAGACTGGGCTGGCACTTGACTGGCAGACATCCGAGCAAGGTTTTCAAACCAGCGTGATTTGGTGAGATGAGGGAACTGCCCACCCAGAGCACAGCCCATGGGGACTCCACAGGGAGGGCTGGCACTGTACTTACCATCTGAATAGGGCTCGTTGATGGGGATCATGCTCTGGGCCTACGGAAGAAGGTGGCACAATTGAAGGGATTCACGCTCCTGAGTGCATGATGATCAGGGGCCACGTGGTGCCCAGACCCAGGGTGCCATAACCCGGGAGCTGAGGCCACATCCCATCCAACCCCTGCCTCCCTCTGTTTGCCCATTGCTCTGGTCAGAGGTGTTGGTAGCAGCTTCTGCAAGCAGCACAGGGCCGTTCCCAAAATCTCTGGTCTCCCCAGGGAACAGGGCTCGTCAGGATGCTCACCGCCTCCCAGGCTGCCGGGTCGTGCTTGAAGAGGGAGTTGGTGAGCTCCACGGAGACACGCTTCCTGTAGTCAGGGTTCTTGTCCTCCGAGATGCGGAAGAGCACAGCAGCTGCATAGGTGGCTGCAGGGAGGGGCAGGAGCCTCAGCTCCTGGTGCCCCACAGCTCTGGAGCCCCAAGAGCTCCAGGTGGGATGGTGCCAGGAGGCAGAGAGCCCCCAGCACAGACCCTGGCATGGTGGTACTTACCCGTCCCCTCGTTCCGGGAGTGCAGCAGCTCCATCAGGGGGGCTGAGGCCCCCTCAGCATCGATGGCATCTGCTGCCTCCTTGTCCTGGGCCAGCTCACACAGCACACCAGCTGCCACACGCTGGATGTTCTCCACAGGTGAGTACAGGAGCTGTGGGGACAGATCAGTGTGAAGCAGCTGCTGAGGAGCTGCTGTGCTCCTGATGCAGAGCCACCAGCCCAAGGCTGCAGTTCCCCAAGCTGGCAGAATGGGAGGTGCCCCAGCACAGCCCCCACGTGCCCCCAGCCCTGACCTGCACAAACAGAGGGATGGTGTTGAGGCGGAAGATCTCCATGCGGTTCATGGGGTCCCGGGCCAGGATGTGCAGTGCCCCCGTGCACCCCTCCACGATCTCTTCCATCTTCACTCCATCCTGCCAGGGGAGAAGAGCTCAACCAGGGCTTCCCACACTGGGCCACAGCCACCCGGAGTGTGTCCCCCTGTGGACAGGCTGGGTTTTGGGGTGCCAGGCTGCGCTGGGGGCTGGGTGGAGGGGTGTGACCTCACCGTGTAGGGCTGCTGTGTGCCGGCAGCTACGTGTCTCTGGGCATCCTGGTGAGCCTTGACCAGCAGCTGGACCAGGCGGGGGATGACAGCAGCCTCCTGCAGCGGGGCATGGTTGGCTGGGCACAGGGCCAGGTTGCGGATCAGGCCTATGGTAGCCTGGAAAAGAGGAGGGGGAAAGAGATTCATCTTGACCGTTGATCAGAGCAGCGTGTGCTCCCCAAGACACCTGCTGGCTGGACCCCTCCCCATCTGTGTTCCCCCCATCATCCTCTCTGAGGTGCAGGCTGACTCCAGCTTCCCCCTGCACTGGATCCATTCCCTCTGCAGGCTGAGCATCGATTCCAGCTGAGCATCTGGCATGAGCCATTTCCTCCATCAGCTGCTGTCAAGGACATGACCCAATGGGACTTGGGCTGCAGCAGCAACAGCCGCCATCGCTCCACACACAGCACCAGCCGCTGACCCTCTCAGCAGCACATCCCAACAGGGGTTCACTAAAGCTCAGGCACCAGCTTCCTCTGGCCCTCAACATATCTCCAGTCCCTTACCTTGACCAGTGGCCACTGGTTGGGCTGGTTGAGGAGCTTGACGATGGCGGGGATGCCGTAGTTGAGCCGCACCGAGTTCTGCGCCATCTCAGCCTCGGGGTGCCGGCTGGTGAGGTGCCGCAGGGCACAGACAGCGGGCTCGGTGATGTCCTCCTTGTCACCTGCCCGCAGGATGGTGTGGATCAGGGCCTCTACCCCATTTGACTGTGTCACCAGCGTCTTGTTCTTGCTGTTGTTGCAGGTCAGGTTGGAGAGGGTGCCAGTGGCACAGGTCAGCACGTTCACGTCATCGGAGCTCAGCTGGTTCACCAGGATCTTGAGGACGCCATCCAGGCCCTCCTGTGAGAGCAGGTATAGGAGGTTGGAGCAGCACCCACAGCCAGATTTGGGCTCAGCCCCAAGCACATGCCCCCCAGCAGGCAGTGATGGAGGGGCCACAGCATTCCTGACTCCCACACGGCTCCTCTCCCATCCCTCCACAGCTGGAGCTGCTCCTCTGCAGTGCTGGCACAGCATGAACCACAGCCACTCCCACATGTGCAGCTTCACTCAGAGTTTAATGTCTCCAGCACCTTCCCTGTGCTGGGATTGGGCTTCTGGTGCCCCTGCCAGTGCGCCACATGCAGGGCCAGAGTGACCCCAGTCCCAGCTGTGCCAGCCCACAGCCAGTGGGAGGGCAGGAAGGAGTTAAAGTGCCATGACCACATCCCCCTCCATCATCCCTGGGACATTCCACGACAGCCAAAATAGTTTCCAGGCTGCATCAGCCTCTACTTCGAATGAAGCAGCCCCAGCAGATGAGGAAATGCATCAGGAGGCAACAGAGGGCTGGGAGAGCAGTTCCACAGCAGGGCTGGGATCACCCCTGAACCAGCAGCGGGGCACAAATCACCTCAGCAGAAGCTCCACCAGTGGCTCCTGTGGGAGCCAGGCAGGTGGCCAGCCCAGGGCAGGCTGCTGAGCCACAGCAAACCCCAGCAATACCCACTGAGTGACCACAGTGGCCTTGGCCCCACGGTGGGGGCACACAGGACTGCTGGTAGCCAGCTGGCACAGGCAGGGCCATGGGCAGTGAGCAGCCCCCCATGATGCTGCACAGGGGCTTGGGCACAGCAGGGCAACCCCTCACTCTGCCAGGAACACATGCTGCTGCAGCTCACAGGACTGGGAACATGTGGTTTTGGACTCAGCCTGGCATGAGCAGCCTGGCACCTGGCATGGACACACTCCCAAAACGCTGTGCTGAAGCACAACCCGGGGTCCTGCAGACTCACCTGTTTGGTTGCCACATCAGAGAGGTTGCGCAGGGTCCAGAGGCAGTTCTGGACCAACCTGGGGCTGGAGCTGGTCAGGTGCTTGCCCAATGCCTGCATGCCACCTGCAGGGGAAGGGACAGCCCACCTGTGAGGACTCTCAGCTGTCCCAGCAGGGAGGAGGAGTGAGAGGTAGCGGGTCTGCGTGGGCTGGACATCACTGGCCAGGGGTCCCAACACATGGTGCAGCCTCACAGCTCAGCAGAGGCCAAATGTGGTGTGCAAATAGCTCACAGACATCTGGGATGGATTCTGACCACTCATGGTGCCAGGAATGCACCTCAGCAGCCCTCAGAGCAGGAACCCAGGCCAGCACAGGTGGTTTCACCTGGCTATGCCAGACACCTGCCCATCCCACACACCCATAGTTGGATGCACCTTCAGCTACATCACTCTGGCACCACAATCCTCCTCTGGCAGCTGTGCCACAGTCCCCAGGCCCTCTTACCAGCCTCGACAATGGCGGGCTTGTTGCTGGGACACACCGACAGCACCTTGAGCACCCGGCTGGTGGTCCAGAGCAGCTTCTCGTAGTTGTAGCTGCGCATGATCTGCACCAGGGCCTGTGGTCCTCCATTGGCCAAGATAATCAGCTACAAGACAGAATCACAGACTAGTTTGGATTGAAAGGGACAATAAAGCCCACCCAGTCCCATTCCCTGTCATGGGCAGGGACACTTTCCAGTAGACCAGGTTGCTCCAAGCCCACCCACCCAGGAATGAGGCATCAAGAATGGAGGGTTGGGGCACATGGCAGCTCTGGGCTGTTGGGACTCCTCTGATCCAGATTCCCCAGATCATGCCAGGACACAAACGTGGCACCTCCTGGCATGCAGGTCACCCTGCCAGGGGCACATGACACAAAGGGGTCCCCACTGCTCCTTCCCAGGTTTACATCTCTGAGGTGCAAGGTTGGGCAAGAACCCACCCTCGCCCCTCTCCAGCGGCACCCCATGCCACAGGCAGGCTGGGTCCCCATCCCACCTTGCTCTCCTGGTTTCCATAGGCCAGAAGCTGGAGGCAGTCAGTGGTGATGGCCAGGAACTTGGGGTTGTTCTTGTTCAGCAGGGGAACCATCTTCTGCAGCCCATCAGCCAAGCGCACAGCCATCTTGGCCCCCTCCTGGTAGAGCAGCAGGTTGTGCAGGGTGGTGATGGCGTAGAAAAGGACTGACTCGACAGGTGAGCTGTGGGAGGGTGGCAGAGCTACGTCAGCATGGGAGCAAAGCTGGGCTCACTGGGCTGAAGTGGAGCCCACAGGGCTGTCATTACCCTACCAGCACCCTTCAGCAGGACCCAATGAAAGCCCACCATTCTCTGTGGTCCCAGGGAAGGGACATCCCCTCCTCAGGGTGGAGCAGAGCCTGAGCCCTATCTCCATGGCCAGGACAGTGCCGGGGACCACTCCCCTCCTCCCGCCACCTCCACTGAAGCCCCTCACCCCTCCAACACATACCTCAGCATCCTGACAAGGGCTGGGATGCCACCAGACTTGAAGATGGAGAGCAGGCCCTCGCGGTGGTGCGAGAGGTTGTGCAGGATGCTGGTGGTGCAGCGGGCCGTGTCCAGGTCGCTGGTGCTCTGCATGGTGCGCACCACGGCCGCCACGGTCTGCGGCGACTGCATCAGCGCACGGCGCGACGCCTCCTTCTTGGAGAGCTGGTTGACAATCATCGCTGCCTTGCTGACAACCACCTGGGGGGAGAGAGGAGCCAGCACGTCACAGAGGGTGCCACATCAAGGACAGGCTGTGAAGGGACACGGGTGAGCAAAGGTGGGCTCAGTCCTGCTGCAGGGCAGAGACAATCAGAGTCTTGCCAAGAGGAAGGAGCCAGACACAGCCACGGAGCCTCACAGGGATGAGAGCCCAGCTGTGCCAGGAAGGGCATCCCATCAGCACAGCAACTGAAAGCACAGAGACACATGCAGCAAACCCCAGTTCCTTACCGAGTCCTCATCGTTCAGCAGCTTGGTGAGCTCTGGGATGGCGCGTGTGGCCAGCTCGGCGTCGTCCTGGTAGTTGATGAGATGCACGATGGCAGACTTCAGCATCTGGGAGGGCTCTGCCAGGCGCTGCACATTGGTCTGCTGCCCTTCCAGCTGGGTGGTGATGAGGAGAGAGCGATCCTCCACTGTCTCAGGGTACATGGCAGCCCGGACACGCTGGGCACGGGTCATGGCCAGCTGAGCCTCCATGTCTGCTGCAGGGGTGGACAGGGAGGCAGTGTTAGGCTCAGAATCTCTCCAAGGTGCACTCCCAGCCCTGCTTCCCAATCCCAACTAGACGAGCAAGAGCTTAGCACAGCGACACTGGCCACGTCAGCAGTCCCAGCACGCTCTGCATGGAGCTGGAGCTTCAAAGCGCAAACAGATATGGCAGCACAGAGATAAGACAACACTCAATTAGGCAGCATGATGAAGCAGTTGTCACACAGGGCCCATTAATTAAAAAATTAAGGATATTTGCAAATTGGGATCAGCTGGCACTGAGGACACCAAGGCCTCCCCCATCAAGGATGCTGAGATAAGGGAGATGCTGTGACATCACCTGTGGTCCCCCCCTCTACGGCACATGGACCACATGGGGCTCAGGAGGCTCTGACTCTTGGGGGAGCTGGCAAATAAACCTCCCAGGGCTATTCCTTGACAGGAAACTGCAGAGGTGAGCAGAGCAGACCATCCCACTTGGCAGGGATAAAGCTGGGGGAAGCACCTCCTTCGCTCCCAGGCTGCAGCTCCGCGTCACTCCCGCCTCAGTGGGAGAAGCTGGGCATTATGGCACACACTGGCAGCTCTGTCAGCCACGCTGGGACAGGTTTCCCAGCAGGCAGACAGGCAGCTGAGCAGGTGGCAGATCCGTGGGCTGGGATCAGCTGTTCCCATCTCAAGCCAGCCCGCTCGGATGTGTGCGCAGCTCAGCACCAGCACCGCCCCCACGCGAGAGCCTCTTGGCACTGGGAAGGAGGACGGGAGGGAGTATATTTTAGGCAGCAATAAATCCTGGGGAGTGGAAGGCAGCATGGAGGAATGCCCAGAAGCAGCACGGCTATGGGGGAGGAAGAGGAAGGCTGGAGCTGAGCAGCTGAGCCTACAGACATGTTGGGCCCCACAGACCCTTACCTTGAGCTTGGCTCTGGCCCTGGTTCCCTCCCTGGCAGTAACTCGTGGTGGTCGTCTTCTTGATGGTGTACTGCTTCCCATACACCTCATCATCGTCCCCGAGGCACTTGCTGCTGACAGAGGGCACCTGGGTGTTGACGCCAGAGTGGATTCCCGAGTCATAGGTGTAGGTCTGCTGCCACTCCGTCACCTTGATCGGCTGCTCCATCATGTTCATCACCTCCATGGCTGCTCGGCGGGGTGGGGAGGGGAGAGGTTATGCCTCCACGAGAGCCCAGGTTACCACAACACCCTCCTGCCCCTCTCCTGCCCCAAACGGCACAGCAGCTGGTCCCTGCACAGCCCACGAGGAGATGGAGCCGATCCCTATCTGCCCTCCTCCCCCCCACGGGAGATGAAAGGCAGCAGCAGGATGACGAACCCACAGCTCAGCACTTTGCTGCTCGTGTTCAGACATGAACCATGGCTGCGTCTCACAAGGCCGTGTCTCACCACTGCCACGGCCAAGGTGTGGGAAGGCTCTGCCTGGCGCAGGGGAAACCCACAGTCAGATCCCCCTCCCCAGAGTGCCCCGTCTGCCCATGAGCTTTTTTAAGACCCTTCCCAGAAACAGGACCTGCAAAGAGCTGAGGACATGCCAGGAGCTATCAGCTCCACATGGCTAGAGCTCCAAGAATAAAATGAACCTTTTTAGAAGCTCTCTGGGATGCTCCTAAAGCATCTAAAAATAAGCAGGCAAAGCCACCACCTCAGCTCTCCTGCCGGTTCTCAGCACCAGAGGCACCCACGGCCGGGGCTCAGCACTCCCCACGTGCTGCCGGGACAGGGCAACCTGGCACATCCCAACACGCAGGACAAACCAGCCAAGGTTGCTGGGAGCAGGGTTGGGCTTTCCTCGTCTTTAATTCGGGGACGCAGGGGGAGGGAGGATGCCTCACGGATTAATGCCTGAGCTCAGCAGGGCGAAGGCGGAGGCTGCAGGGCTGTGAGTCACCAGCCCCACATCCAGGCCTCCGGCACGGCCAGAAGGGATGGAGACTGGAAAGGATGGAGGGATGGAAGCAGGTAGGGAGGGAAAGAAGAAAGGAGACAGTGTCCGACCAGCCCTGCCACCGCTGACCCATCACCCAGGCACCCACCAGGATTCCTGCCCCTTCCCGGCCGCGCAGGAATGGGATGAGTCAGAGTTTCAGAGGCGATAAGCGGCGAAGGGAGCAGCTGCCGCCCGGCATACCTGGGTGCAGCAGCACCCACTTCCAAACAACCTAATTACCACCTGCATCGGCCGCGATTACTGCGCCGGGCTGGACCGGGGCAGCCGCGCACCGCTGGCTCCGCTCCAGCCGCCGGCGCGGTGCGGGGCTCGCAGGGACCAGACGGGCTGGGGCGGCATCCTGGGCCCCCAGCACCCTCCTGGGGAAGCGAGGGGACGGGACCGAACCCCCATCCGCGCCGGCGGCTGAGTCAGGGCGTGGGGTGGTGGCCGAGGACGCTGCTCCGCGGACCGTCCCGGCGGGGACCAGCGCTCACGGGCTTAGCGCGGCTCGTCCCGGCGCTGCCGGCTGTTCCCAAGGAGAGGCCGAGCCCTCGCCAGCCGCACAGGGTTGTGGTTCTGTGTTTCTCGCAGGGAGAAATCCTAAGCCTTCATTCCTGTGAGCAGCGGACAGATGGGAAACAGGCTCGTCCCCCCGGTTGGGTGCATCCTGCAACCCCTACGGCCAGCCCCAGCCTCCTTCCCGGAGGCGCGGCAGGGCGCTGCTCCTCCTGCCAATCCAATATTTTTTGTGCTGTCAAGCAGCACTGGCAGGCTCAGAGCGGCTGTAATGGGCTGTGCATAATGCACGGTGGTCAGGCAGCAGAGGAACCCGCTGATGGAGGGCAGAGGGGGCAGAGCCTTCCCACGGCGGGTGGGAGCTGGAGGGGGCCGGTCAGTGTGGCAGGACAGCGTGTGACACATGGTGCCAGGGGCGAGGGGAGAGCCAACTCTGCTCCCCACCCTGCGCCGGAGCAGGGAGTGGCTGGGAGAGCCCGAGTGCCGAGCTGGGAGTGCCACGGTGCCACACACCCGCTCTTGTGAGCATCGGTATTTGGGAGGGCGAGTCCTTCAGCTGGGTCATCCTGGCCACGGTGGCAGATCCTCCAAATGGTGTCGGGAAGCCCAAGAGAAGGAATCACATCTGAAGAAGTGTACTGGGCAGGAGAGCATTCTGTGGCACTTGCAGGGCCAGTCCCCACAGCACAGGAGCTGGGTGAGCCATTGCCCATGCAGAGCCCTGGCAACAGAGCTCCAGCACCCCCAGGAGTACACTGAAAATCTGTTCTGGACAAGGGCAGGGGAAGCTGAGGACAGGAAAGGTCCCTCCACCAAGTGGGGTGTAGGGATCCCAAACAGCCACTGCAGCCAGGGCAGAAACCCCAAGCAGCAGTGAGCCAGAGCAGACTGGAACTGGTGCTGCTGCACCATCGTTGAGCAGTAACATCCACTCTACAATTTATGGGCACCTGACTGGCACTTCATTTTCCAAACCTTCAGGAGCTGGGTTCAGACACCGTACAGAGCCCTGCATTATGCATGAGCCACCCCCTCTGTCTGCACTGAGGCATCCAGGGACATCAAAAGCCAGCACAGCTCCTTGAGCCCAGACACGAGTTCAGGCAATCGGCCCCAGATGAGCTCCAAGCAGGAGACTGGGTCCAGGAGTCACCCAGAAGGGACCATAGGCACCTTGCTAAACACAGCACCTGTCCTTCCCCTGAGCATCCCCCCAGCAGGGTTTGCTCATCACCACAGGGGCCAGCGAGGCCAGTGGCACCTGAGGTGATGGGGCCAACAGAGCAAATGTCAGATGCTCCTGCAGTGAACAGTGACATTTTCTGAACCTGGTGTTGAGCGTCTCCTGCTCATCACTCAGTAAGGAGCAGACGCTGACACAAGCCTCTCCCTGTCCTCCAGCTCTGTCCTCAGGTGTCCTCCCTCCTCCTCAGTGGGATGATAATGAGAGGGATGCTGGGATGCTGGTTACATCTGGGTTCACCTTCAGCAGGAGCCATTCTCTGGCAATGCTTTCAGGGAAGGGTTGCAGGGGGGCTGGTCCCCTGCCAGCAGCGAAGCAGAGGGCATCAGTTCATGCAGGAGGGAGAAATAGAGGGTATTTGGGGAATGTGTGAAAATACCCAGCCTGAAGGGGTCAGCCATGAGCAGGGGAGATGTCTGGGTGGGTTTCAGCCCCCCACATCAGCAATCAGGATGATTGTTGCTGAGCCCAGTCCTTATAACCCCCTCAGCAGGTTGGCATTTCCAGAGCAGGAAGGGCAGGAGAGTGAGGGTAGAGTGGTGCCACTGAGCCCCATCTGAGCCCCGCCCTGCACAAAGCCAGGACACCAGGGAAACAAGACTTGCTCGTGGGAACAGTGACAAATAACCCCAGGAGACATGGAGACAGATGTGGGGGAGACCTCAGAGGGGATAGAACATTTGAGGAGAACCTCCAGCCTGACCCCAGCACCAGCATGGGAAAGGGGCTAAGCCACATGGGGGGCTTCAGCCATGGGATGTGGGGCAGTCAGGGGCTGAAGCCACCCACGCAGGTCACAGCCAGGAGAAGGTTAATCCCTCTCCCACTACTTCCTGCGGCCAGGAATGCAGGGGAGGGCAGAGGAAGCTCCCGTGGCTGTCGGGCACCGGCCAGCAGCTCATCCGCCTCCAGAGCCATTTGATCAGCGTCCAGGCAGCACTGGCCCCCCGGGACACCGTCTGCAGAGGAAATCTCTGGCAAACATGCAGCCCCAGGCCTGACCAGCCCTTCCCTCCGGCTGCTGGAGAAGCCTTCAGCCTCGCCTGGCAGGACACAGCTGGCAGACACAGAGCTGAGCTGCCCAGAACAGCAGCAAGGAGGCCTTGAGTGCTGCTTCCTGCAGAAATATCTACAGCCCAGGGGCTTCTTGGGGAGCAGCAATGATCCCTAGTGTGGTCACCCCAAAGTGAGCAGGTGGGGGGCACCGAGCACCCCCACAGCCCAGGGCTCAGGCAGGAGCTGCACCGGAGTGAGCACTAGGTCCTGGGGTCAGTGGGTGCGAGGTGCAGCCTGAGCTCACCACGTGCAGCTCCCAGCACAGAGCAGTGTGGGTGCTGTAGGGGCTGCTGGAGCCCACCCCAGAGCCCTGTCCTTGCACACACACCCCAGAAGCAGAGGGCAGCAAAGCTGGGGGGGCCCTGCTGCACAGCCACAGTGTATGAGGGGCTGAGCTTGGTGTGGGAACGTGCAAGCAGCTGCAATTACAGTCGCTGAGGCTTTTAAGGAAAGGGAAGAGCCAGTTAAGGCAATTCAATAAATGCAGCACAAGAAAAGACTCTATTTTAGAAGCACTTATGCTACACATAAGCAATCTCCGGTCCCCCTCTTCCTGGAGCAGTCAAGGATTAGTGACCACCCGTTCAGACAGCCTGGGCCTCAACAGCCACAGCACCAAATCTTCCCATGGGCAAGGGCACCCAAGGCCCAGTGTACCGCAGAGAACTGTACCCTGAGGTCCCCTACCACCCACACCCTGTGCCCAGAGGTGCCCAGAAGTGACACCAAGGGCTGACAAAGCTAGGGCAGCCACTAACGAAGCCCCTGCAGACACTGTACAAAAGCACCAGTGGTTTTGAAGAGGATGCTCAGGAACACACAGCAGGAGCAGGCGGAGAAAGGAGCTTGTCAAGACCTCACTAGCATCAATGGAAAACGTTCCAGTCAGATCCCAGCACCAGGAGCCCTTTCAATGGGGCTTTATAGGGAAGATGAGTGGAAGAATTCAAAGGGGAACGAGAGCAGCTTGAAGTTTAATGAGGAGGAGACAGCAGCAGGGGATCAGCCTCTCGTTAGAGCAGGCAAAACGGCACTGGCCTGGCCCTGCACACAAAGGAGCCCATGGCCTTTGTTCACCAGTGCTGCCAGGTCTGGAGTGGCTCCCAGCTGCCCCAACAACTCCAACAACTTCAGGGCACTCAGGAAGGGCAGCAGGTTGCAGGAGCTTCAGACCCGGGCTCCCTCACTGGACGGGGTTCTAAACCCTTTTTTATTTTATAGCTGCACCTGTTTGAGCTGCTGAATGCCCCATGAAAAGCCCCCTTTCCCTGAGGGCAGCAAGAGCAGGCTCTGAGGCTCTGGCAGCAGAGCAGCCCCAACACACGGAGGCTCCACCACAACCCGCTGTGCTCAGCTGATGCTCTCCATCAACCCAGAGCACGTCCCGAAATGCCTCGCCTCCACCTGAATTAACAGCTTCTGACAGCTCTAGCACACGCCAGGCCCAGGCTGTGATATTTTGGCACTTCACATCACAAAACGACACAGTATTATCCATCAAGTGCTCTCCCGCTGTGAGCGCACGCACAGCATCGGGCATGACACCCACACCCCTCACCCCTCCCACCCCTGCTCCTGTGCATGGGGAAGGCCCTTGACAAGACACCAGCCCTGTGGCAGGAAGGTTTTCCCAGGGACATTCACTTGCCAAACAACCATTGCAGGGTCTCTGGCAATGCATCTCCCCTCCTGCATCCCCAGTTGATGGCACAGACACCACCATCTTCAGGGGCTGCAGCACTGGAGGACCCACACAGGCACATCCACTCCTCAGATAAAGTTTGCTGAGCTCGTTAGAATCACAGCTAAGGAAAAATGGGAATTTGCCACTTGCCTTCGGAAAGGAGAACTAGCACGGTGCAATTAATCACAATAACTGCATTTGGGTTAAAAAATTAGAATCATTATTTTGTTTCAAAGAGCACAAAGAACAAGTTGTTCTTTGAGAACATGATAACAGCAGGCTCTGGGGCTTGCAGGCTGTTCTCAGCTTCAGCCAGTGTCCAGAATACAGGATTTGCCACCCAGCTCTGCCAGAGGAGCGAGGGCAGTGGGGAGGGAGGTGGAGGTGCTGAGCCCCGGCTTGGTTTCTCCATCCAGTTGCATTACAGCTGTAAAGTTCAGACGCTTCACAAGAAATTATCACCAACAGCCGTCAGCACCCGGCCTGTCGGAGCAAGTTAATGATTTGTCACCAGGGCTCTGCCCGAGCGTCACCGCGATTAGGGCAGGTTCCTGCCAGCAGCCAAAGGTCTTTCCTCCTCTGTGGACACACACGCGCTTCAACCAGCCACCCACCTCTAAAATCCACGCGGGACCCCAGCGCACCCACCCCACGGGGTCCGCGACCCCCGTGAGCACCGGGGCGGTCCCCCCGGGAGGGCACTGCCGCCGGCACCCCCTCCCAGGTCTAAGCAGCCAGGCGTGGGATAGTTGGAAAACACCGAGCATTCCTCCTCCTCCACCCTGCTGGCAGCTCCGGGGCTGGGAAGGAGCCCGAGGACTCACTCGCTGGGATCAGACGGCGCAGATGTCGCGGGCTGCCCGACGAGCCCCGGCACCCCCGGCACGGGACTCCTGCCCTGTTTCCAAAGCGATTCCGGAGCCGAGCGGCCGAGGCGTGTCAAGATGCCTCCGGGGCTGTCAGCAGCCGCTGCAGAACCCATCGGGGCTGGCGTATTTAGAAGGGTATTTGAAACCTCTGCCTAAATAGAAACATCATCACCTCCCCCCACAGCCATCAACGAGCCGGGCAGCATTCCCACGCCAGAGGTGGGAGGGGAGGGGTTGAGTGGCTCTGTACACCGAGGGACCTGCGTGGTTCCAAAGCCAGCCTTGTTTAAGCACGGACATGATGTTTATGTCAAGTTTTAAGCCTTTTTTTTTTTTTTTTTTTTAAGAGGATGTAACTGCAGCTCCCTACCCCCACCGTCCTCCACCACTTCACCAGTGTCCATGGGAAAAGGGTGGGTAAAACTAACCCTCCCAAAACAGAGAATGTGGTTCAAGGGACCAGTGCAGCCCTGGTGTCCTCCTGAGCTGCCATCCCAGCTGCTTCCATCCACATAGACCCACCCGGGACACACCACTGTACTGAGAGTCTCCACCCACACCCAGCTCTGAGTGACGCTGTGTTTCCACACACCCTGTCTAGGTGAGGAAACACCAGCTGAAGTCCACGGTAGGCTTGTTCTGTTTTAATAGACGTTACATTTCTTTGTAACTTCTCCTAATTAGAATCCAGCCTAATTTAAACCTTCAAGCTCAAGCCTCAATACAGATGCTGCAATTAAACTTCTACAAGTTCTCTGTGCACAGGCTCCACTCCCCCAGCCTGCTGAGCAGGGCCAAGGGCATCTCTGCTCCCAGGCTGTGCCATCTGCGAGCGGCAGCGCGCCCGGCAGAAGCGCCGTCTTAAATCCCGGAGATCTGGAAGTGTGATAAAAAGCCAAATCCCATCAAGCGCTCCCACACCAAACCACAGCCTCGAAGGGAAACCGTCCTCCCAGGAACAGGCTGAGCTGAAGGAGCTGTGCAGCCGCACCGCAGTGCCCCCCTGTCTGCGAGAGCTGAGTGGCGGTTTCAGGTGGGGGAAACAAAAGGGACAGCTAATGGGATTAGGGCCGCGCCTAAGGATACACCGAAATACGGCTTCGGGACCAGAAGGGACATTCCCCAAGGTCTCCGTCTGCATCTTGGCCATGAGCTGCCCGCGCTGCCGCGGACGTCGAGACTCCGGGCACGGTGTGCAACCCACTCGCACGCCCAGCCCCAGGAGACCCACCTCAGCAGCCCCGCTCGCCCCGCCGGGGATGAACGCGCTTCCTGCAGCCGGCAAGGACACGGCACATCAACCAGACAATAGACTGTAACGCCATTGTCTGAGGGAGGGCCCCGCGCGGCCGCCCCACCTTCCCCCAGCGCCCTGAGCTCTGGGGACCCACGTCTGCCCCAGCACCCGCTGGGCGCGGCCAGTCCTGGGAGGGAGAATAACACTCAGCCACGGGCGCCAGGAGCTCTCTGCGTCCCCGTCCTGATGGCCAACTTGTTTCAGCCAAATTAGCAGCAAAATGGGTTTTTCATGATACTTTATGGAAATCCGCCAAAGCAGTGAGGAATCACAGGCTTCACATGCACAAAAACGTTCCACTGGGTGCTCTGCACCCTTCCAGGCAGCTCCGACACCGACAGAGACACAGAAAAGGACCTTAAAACCTTGCCAGCCCCATTTCCAGCTGAGCCGGATGCTCCGAGAGCGGGGCCTGGAGCTGACCCCGCGGGCACCGCACCTGCCCTGGATGATGCTGACAGCCCGGAGCAGACGCGCCCGGCACCGCTCCAGCCCCCGGGATCTGGCAGGGGACGCGGCGCCCCCGGCTCCCCGCCAGCCGACGGCAGACGGACACCAGGCCCGCGGGCGTCGGGGCTGGCACCAGCGCCAAAACCAGCACGACGTGGGCTGTAACAGGAGGTGCAGCGACTGCAGGGGCCAGACCCAGCTGGGTCACGGGGCGTCCCCAGCCCCCACCACCCTTCCGGTAGGGAGAAGCTGACAGGGAACATCACCCCAGACATGGGGCTCACTCAGGTACCCCAAAAGCCTCATGGGGAAGCCGGGGGTGCAGGGACCTGCAGCCTGGACAGAGAGGGTGCAGGTTGATGCCTTCACACCCGTGCAGGCACAAAGGGTCCCCGGGCCCATCCCTGGCAGCAGTCGTGCCCTCGTTGAGCGTTCACGCTCTTCTCCCAGCACACATGTCTCTCCGTGCTGCTCGTATGACAGCCCACGTTTGCCTTCTCCGGGCAACTCCCAGCAACATTTCAGCATTATCCTTTCATCTGTGCTGTAAACCTGATTAATTAAGCTAATCACTCAGCTAAGGCAATTAGAGTGCTCTCTCCTCTCCAAACATCAGACTGACAGCCAAGTTTTGCTCCCCCCATGTTTCCCCGTGCGGATATCCGCTGTCAGGGGCTCAGCCGGGACCCCCTCGTCCCACTGTGCCCAGCACTCCTAACCCGCAGTGGGCTGCCTGGGTGATGCCAGGTCACCCGGCTCCCCCTCGGCCCACTCAGCCCCCCGATCTCACGTGCCGGGCGGTGGGCGAGGGGTAGACCCAGCCCCGCGGGTGGGGACGACGGTGTCGAGGGGCCCCGGTGCGGCTTCGAGCGCAGCACACGGTGCCCCCAGGTGTGGCTCAGGGCACAGAGCACCTCGGTTTGCGTAAGAGCCCCGTAAAAGCTCCGTGCCAGGGCCTCGCCCGCCCAGCGGCGGCTCCGGGCGGGGCCGGGGATGGGGCCAGAGCCGCCGCCCCGCACTTCCAAACTGGCTCCCGCAGCCCTGGGAAGGGGCCGGGACAGTGCGGGAGGAGCCGCGGGGACCCGCCCGACCGGCCCGGCGCAGGACCGACCGCACTCATGGGCAGCACACGGGGAGCCCCGCACCGGGGGGCGGCAGGGACGAGTCGGGGCCGGTCGGTGCTGCTCAGCCCTGTCCCCTCTCCGGCCGCCCCGGCTCCGTTCCTCGGAGCGCTCCCTGCCGAGATCTCTGCCAGCCTGCTCCTCCCGGTCCGTCCCCGCTCACCGGAGCGCTCCTTGCCCGGTACCGCCGATTGATCGCCGCTCATCGTCAGTCCCGTTCACCGTCCCTCTCCCCGTCCGGTACTCCCGTGCCCGGTACTCCAGCCACGCTCACCATGGCTCCCCACCCAGTTCCTGGTGTCCTCGCTCACCGTAGCTGCCCCCATTCCCGGTGTTCCTGTTCCCCATATCTCGCTCACCGTGGCTCCGCCCGTTCCTGGTGTCCCGCTCACCGTGGCTGCCCCTGTTCCCGGTATCCCACTCACCGTAGCTGCCCCCTTTCCTGGTGTCCCGGTGTCCCCGTTCCCTATGTTCCTGGTATCCCACTCACCGTGGCTGCCCCATTCCCGGTGTTCCCGGTATCCCACTCACCGTAGCTGCCCCGTTCCCGGTGTCCCGGTCTCTCTCCGCCGCCCGTTCCTGCCCGAACAAAAGGCGAGCAGCGCCCCGCGCGCGGCCCCGCCCCACCCCCG
>VXAU01002200.1:3353-14849 GCA_013399695.1 Formicarius rufipectus | reverse complement strand
ATGCGCGGGGGTCTCAGAGGATGAGCGGGGCGTGCAGGGGATGCGCGGGGGTCGCAGGGGATGCGCGGGACGCTGCTGGGGGGTGATGGGCGTTGCGCACCACGGAGGGAGATGGGATGAGCTGGGTACCGCACTGCGCGGCACTCACAGGCCGGCGGTGCCAGAGGTGGCCTTGCCGCTGGCCAAGCCCGAGGCCACACACCCTGTGCTGTGCCAGGTCCTGGCCCCAGGGTTGTCCCACGCCAGGCCTCGGCATGGCCACACTGGCCCCTGCCCAAGCCCAGAGCTTTTTCGCCGGCTGGGCAGTGGCACTGAGGGATGTCCCAGCGTAGGGCAGGAGCCAGGACGCTGCTGAGGTTTCTGTCTTGGAGCAGAGGCTGTTGGCAGTGCCCGGCACCGCACGTGGCTGTGGTGCCGCTGTTCCCGGCCAAACTCACTGGCTGCAGAGCCAGGCTCTGATCCCTGTGCCACGGGGAGAGCCCCGAGTGTCCCTGAGCTGTTCTGAGCAGTGCTGAGGTTGCTCAGCCCCACTGTGGTGCCCTGGGGGGCTGCAGAGCACCCTGGGTCTGGGATGGGGAAGCTGGTGGTTCTTTGCTGGAGCTTTTGCTTTCTCTGGTAGTGCTGAGCCTCAGAGGAGCTGGGTTTGAGTTTGGGTTTGAGTTCACAGCATTTCCCACCTGGCCCTTGCCAAGGGCTCTTGCTGAAGGGCCCATCTCTTGCCAATGGTTTTGGGGCAGTGGGGATGTGTGGGAAACACCTCTGGGTGTGTTTGAGGCTGCACTTGCCTGGGAAGGACTGTTAGAAGGACTGAGTTTCACATTTTTAATTATTACTATTCAGTAAAGGCTCCACCAGGAGCAGACTCATTATTAAAACACTTAATGCCTTCCATTTACTGTCCTGAACTGCTGGGACTGAGCAGCAGCATCCTGGGCTGGGGTGTGCTGACCTGGCAGTGGCAGAAGGAGGAAGAGGAAGAAGAGAAGGAGAAGGAAGAGGAAGAAGAGGAGGAGAAGGAAGAGAAGGAGGCACAGCAGTGCTTTGACCTGGGGCCAGGCCCAGCCACTCCCCAAAGCACAGCCGCTTTCCAATAGCTCCCTCAGCCTATCCCTTGGAGGAGGAACTGCCTAGGGGAAAGAAAAAAAAAGGGGGGGAAAGAAAACAGAGAAAGTAAAAAAATACAGGAAAACAAAAAGAAAAAGAAGAGCAGAGAAAAAATATTGGGGAGAAGGGAAAAAAAAAAAAAAAAAAAAAAAAAAAAAAANAAAAAAAGAAAGAAAAACAAAAGAGGGGGGAAAAAACATCCCCTTCCGCGGTGGATCGTTCTCTGCCGCCGTGTCTGTTCCCGGGAGGGGCGCGGCGGGGCCCGGACACGTCTACAAAAATTCCAAGAGCGCCGGGCTGGGCGGGCGCAGGGCAAGGGAAGGGAGGGAAAGCGAAGGGAAGGGGCGTCCCGGGCTGCCCCTCTCCGCCTTTCCCCGCCGGTCCCTTCCGCCGCCGCAGCCCCAGCGCCACGGCCATGGCCCCGGGCAGCCGCTGCCTCCTCCTCCTCCTCCTCCTTCTCCTGGGAATCCTGGGGGCCCCGGCGCTGGGAGACCCCGGCCCCTTGGAAGACGTGGTGATAGACAGATACTATATCCCCAAAATCTGCCTGCGGGAGGCGCAGATGGGGGATTTCATTCGCTACCACTACAATGGGACCTTTAAAGATGGCAAAAAGTTTGATTCCAGGTATCGCCCGCGGCTCTGTGCCGGCTGCATGCGGGGGGCAGCTGCGGCGGGACCCTGCATGTCGCCCCCAGCCCCAAGCCGGCATCTCGGGGTGGGCAAGGCAGCTGCGGGGACCCCGCATGCATCCCCCAGCCCCGGGGCAGGGGCAGCCAGGCCAGGGCAGGCGGCTGCTCTCTCCAAACAGTGCCCAGAGCCCCCCCGCTCTGACCCCAGGAGGGGGTTTGGTGGGTGCTGGGGCGAGCACGGGGAGCCCTGTACACGTGTCAGTCTCAAGAGAACCCCCAGCCCAGGCTGCAACCCCTGCCCGGGCTGCCCCGCAGGGTCCCCCAGACGCCCCCAGCCCCTCGGGGAGTCTGTACACCCTCAGCTCCACAGTGCTGTGCGGGAGCCTGTCCCAGGCACAGGCAGGATTTGGCCCTAAGCGGGGCGTTCTGCACTCGGGAACATGTATCTGCGTGTGCTGCACGGGCAGGAAAACACTTAAAGCACTTTGAGACGTGGCAGAGGCAAAACCCTTCATTATTCCAGAGGCTTCGCGCCACCAGGGTCAGCCTCCCTCCGCCTTACATCGCCCCTGCCCTGTTCACACTGGCTGGGAACTGGGGATGGGCCAGCCCCTGGTTTGCAGCACCTTGAGCAATGGGAGAACCGGGTACACAATTAACCAGGGTTGTGCAGGGGCTCAGCCATAGCCCCATGTGGCAAGAAAAATTTCCCAGTCGGGTGTTTTTTGGAGACCTGGAAAGCAAAGGGATTCTTCCCCAGTTCAGTATGTTTTACCTTTCTTGAGAGATTCAATGGGGGGGAAAAGTCACTGCAGTGGGAGCCTGTGGACACCCGCTGCTGCAATAATTCCCTGTCCTGAGGATTTCCCTGTCCTGAGCACTCCTGTGCTGCCAGGAGAAGGCATCCACTGCCAATTAAAGGGGACTAAGGATTCCAGTTTATCTGAGACGCACCCAATTAGTTCTTGGAGTATTTTAAGATTTAAAAATAAAAACAAATTTGCAGTTCAAAAATGAGGCCAGGTGTTGTCTGTTCTGCCTGCTGCATAAAGCTCCAATGTGCCATATGCAAAATGATTTGGAAGCAGCAGAAAGCCCAGGAGCTGCTAACCTCCAACCCAGCTTGGTGGGTGAAATCTGGGGAGGGTGTTGATGGGTTCTGGGTGTGCAGGGTCAGACTGGAGCCCTGACCAGTGCCACATGAGGCAGCTTCCTCCCCCCAACATTGCAGGATTGAGCCCATCAGGATCCGTGCTTTTGAGCTGTGGGCTCTGCCTGCAGCACAGGGACTCACAGGCTGTGGTGGGCTACCTGCACCCTGGGGAGGGGCAGTCCTGTTCCCCCACTCTGCCCCACCAACACCAGCAGTTTTGGGAGCTTCATCCTTTTCGCACCTGTGACGGGTCTGTCCCTTCACCCCAGCTACGACCGAGGGGCCACAGTGGCTGGCGTGGTGGGCGTCGGGCGTCTAATCACTGGCATGGACCGGGGGCTGCAGGGCATGTGTGTGAACGAGCGGCGCCACCTCATCGTGCCACCCCACCTGGGCTACGGCAGCATCGGCGTGGGTAAGGGGCCATGGCACAGGGAGGATGGAGGGAGCAAATCTCCTGGGGATGGTGGTAATGGGGACAGGGCTCCAGTGCCCAGCAAGCAGGCACTGCCAAAGGGAGGCTCCGTGGCCAGGACAAGTAGAGCTGAAGCAGAGCTTCCCTGGGAATGACGATTGCTGCCTGCAGCCTGAGTTCTGCTGCTTTCCCAGGGGCTGGCTTGTGCCTCCAGCAGCCCTCAGTGGTGATGGGCTTGGGAGGGCTCTAGGGAACAGAGCCTGGGCTTGGTGCTGGTCTCACCTAAGATGCTCTGTCCTTGCTGCCGCCTCTTTAGCGGGGCTGATCCCCCCAGATGCCACCCTGTACTTCGATGTGGTCATGCTGGACATCTGGAACAAGAATGACAAGCTGCAGGTCACCACCGTGTCCAAACCCAAGCGCTGCAACCGCACAGTGGAGAACTCAGACTTTGTGCGGTACCACTACAATGGCACACTGCTGGATGGGACCCCCTTTGACTCCAGGTATGGGGCACTGGGATGCCCCTGGCCTCGGGACACGGGGCACTCCACACTCTGCTGCTGTAGCTCCACGGCCCCCAAACCAGCCTCTGGCATGGCACTGCCCCAGCTGGGGGTGCTGGTGTGGCCCTGGAGCCATCCCCACCCTCATTTTCCCCCACCAGCTATAGCAAGGGCAGCACCTACGACACCTACGTGGGCACTGGGTGGCTGATCAAGGGCATGGACCAGGGGCTGCTGGGCATGTGTGCTGGGGAGAAAAGGAGCATCATCATCCCCCCATTCCTGGCCTATGGAGAGAAGGGCTATGGTGAGTGAGGCACCCCCACATTGTACCAGCCCCTTCCCTCCCAATCTCTGCCCAGAGGACCTGTGGTGCAGCAGGACCCTTGTCTGGGCTGACCCATGTCCCCTCCCCAGGGACCGTGATCCCACCTCAGGCGTCGCTGGTGTTCAGCGTGCTGCTGGTGGACTTCCACAACCCCAAGGATGGAGTTTTCCTGGAGCACCTGGAGGTGCCAGAGCCCTGCAAGCGCCGGGCTGTGACTGGGGACTTTGTGCGGTACCACTACAATGGAACACTCATGGACGGGACACTCTTTGACTCCAGGTGTGGGGGAAGCAGCTGAGTGGGGAGAGCCCCTGGTGTTCTCTGCTGCCCCATGGCTGCAAGGAGAGCCTGGAGAATTGAGGGGGAGGAGAGAGTGTTAATGGTCATGAAATAGGCTATAAAGGGCAACATCTGTTTGCTGCATCCCTGGGAACAAGATTTGGCTCCTGGGTGGAGCAGAGGAGGCTGGAAAAAAGGTTTTGGGTTGGGCTGTGGGAGTTTGGGGGAGGATTGATGGCGATGGGGGCTTCTCTTGCTGCAGCTACTCCCGCAACCAGACCTACAACACCTACATTGGGAAGGGCTACATCATCCCCGGCATGGATCAGGGCCTGCAGGGGGTCTGCGTGGGAGAGCAGCGGCGGGTGGTCATCCCCCCACACCTGGCCTATGGGGAGAATGGTGCAGGTAACCGTGCAGAGCCCAGGCTCCGAGGGACAGGCACATCACAGCATGTGGGAAGAAGCAGGGAAAGGCCTTACCAGCCCTGCAGCTTTCCTCATCCACCTCTTCCAGGGGACAAAATTCCCGGCTCAGCTGTGCTCATCTTTGACGTCCACATCATCGACTTCCACAACCCCATGGACCCGGTGGAGATCGAGACCGTGTTCCGGCCCGAGGGCTGCAATGTCACCACCCGCAACCGGGACTTTGTCCACTACCACTACAACTGCTCCTTGCTGGATGGCACCCGGCTCTTCTCCTCGTGCGTGCCCCAAGCACCCCTGTCCTTCCTGGGCCAGATCCTGGCTGGTGCTGAGCAGGAGGCGGGAGGGCACCGGGAACATCTGCTCTGCAATGGGCAATAGGAAGGGGCAGCAGGGAGGAGGGGGCAAGGGTTTGGGGGCACGAAGGGATGGAGGTGGGGGTGGCATGGAGGGTAGGGGACTTCATGACATGCCAGAATGGAGTATGTGGGATTTTAGGGCACGGTGGGATGGTGGGTTTGGGATTTCGGAGTTGTTCACTGGATCGAAGGGGCGTTTTCACATGCACTGTCTTCTCTATGCCTCCTGCAGCCATGACTATGAAAAGCCCCAAGAGGTAACTCTGGGGGCCAACAAGGTGATCGAGGGGCTGAACAGTGGCCTCCTGGACATGTGTGTGGGGGAGAGGCGGGTGCTCATCATCCCCCCACACCTGGGCCACGGGGAGAGCGGAGGTAGGAGAGAAGTGACTGATGTGTGTGATGCAAACTGGGCAGGTCAACCTTGCTGAGCCCCATCAGGGTCCCGTTCCCCCCTCACCCTGCAAGGGCTGGGGGGTCAGGGCTGGCACTGGAGCCTTTGCCTTTGCTGTGTTTCCAGCCCGGGGAGTGCCTGGCAGTGCCGTGCTCCGCTTTGAGGTGGAGCTGATCTCCATGGAGGAGGGAGTTCCTGAGGGCTACCTCTTCATCTGGCACGGGGAGCCACCAGCCAACCTCTTCGAGCAGATGGATCTCAACAAGGACGGGGAGATCCCCGCTGATGAGGTGAGTGGACCCAGAGCACCAACAGACCGCAGGCTCTGGTCTCTGCCATCCTCGGCGTGGGCTGTGGTCTCCCTGCCCTGCCCAGTGCCAGCTGTGTGGAGCCAAGCAGCACCTCTCCCCTCTCCAGTTCTCCACCTTCATCAAGACCCAGGTGGCAGAGGGGAAAGGCCGCCTCATGCCCAGCTCTGACCCAGAGAAAGTCATCGCCGACATGTTCCAGAACCAGGACCGCAACAAGGATGGGAAGATCACGCCTGAAGAGCTGAAGCTGAAGTCGGATGAGGACCAGGAGAAGATTCATGAAGAGCTCTGAGGAGCAGACCCTGCTGTTCCTGGAGACAGGACTCGTCCTGGACATGCCATGGCTGGTGTCCCACCCTGGCTGCCCCAGGAATCTGCCCCTGTCCCTCCTCAGTCCTGCAGGGGGACAGATTTTGATTTTCCCCTCTTTCTGTTTAACTGAGGGTTATTTTGATGTGTTCCTTCTGGGTAGGAAAACTCAACCCCCAGCTAAAAGCCCAGACAGGAAGGTGTTCCCTCCCCAAACCCCTTCATCCTCTGCCAGGGACTGCAGGACTCTCTCCAGCCCCCTTGCCCACCTTTCCTGCCTTGGAGAGCAGGAGGGATGTTGGGGGCGGCTTCCTCACCTCCACCCCAACATTCTGTAGTTTAGGGTTGAGGGTTGGGCTTTTTATATAGAAACTTAAAATTCTGTAGAGAGAATTAGAGAGAACTTGTGTCCCAGTCCCTGCCCTTTCTTCACTGCCTCCTCCCCAGGACAAGAGGCTGAAGGGGGCTCAGTTCTTGGGGTGAAAGCCCGATATCCCCCAGGCATCCACCATTCCAAAAGTCTGGGTCCCCCAAAACTGCAGGGATGAGACCTGGCAAACCTCTCATGAGCTGGGAAAAGGGAAACAGATTCCCTCTTCCTCCAGGCCCTCAGGGAGCAGCATCGTGCCCCTCCACATCCTCCCCACCCTGCAGCCCTCAGACGAATCAGCCCTATTTTGTTTTGATGCCTAAAGGCAGGTCACAACCTCGGGGTGTTCTCTGGCTGGGACCAGCAGGGCTCCAGCAGCTCCCAAGGCCTCTGCACAGTCTGTGCTGCAGACAGGGATGGAAGAAATGCAGGAACCCAGCAGTGCAGAGGGCAGAGTGAACCCCTCAAACGGTGAATCCACCTTGCACCAAATAAATAATTCAACCTGGTTCCCAAGGAGTTTGCCTGTGTCGGGTTACTTTGCCATGAAACATTCCTATACATGTTGGGGCAGTGGTGCAGGGACCAGCCTTGGCAGGAACCAGGCGGCTTCCAGGCTCCAACAGCTGCTGGGTCCACGGGAGAAACCAAAATCTCCTCACTAGGATCCTCCATCAAAGTTGCTGCTGCTTCAGCTCCAGTGCCCAGTGAGGGCTGGGGGGCTCTGGTGGGATGGAGGTACCTGGAGCTGGGGAGCACAGGCAGTGCCAGTACCAGCCCTGGCAGCAGAGCAACTCCAGTGGCTCAGCACTGGGTACAAACCACCCATGGCTCAGTTTTAGCCAATAACATCTTTATTCCAACATAGAGTCTGCACTTCCCAAAGTCCCACATAACCAGAGATCACACTGAAACAAGAGGGTATTTTCCTACTGCTGCTCTGAGAGCCCACAATCAGTCTAGGATTAGCCCAAAAATTTAGGATAGAAACACAGACAGCTAAAATATTCCTTAAAACCCAAAACACTGGCATTGGCCTCTTCTCTCCCACCCCACCCAAATCCCAGCCTCATCCCTGGTGGACAAACTTACTTCTGGGTTTGAACATCTGAGCTCTGGGGCCTGCAGGGACAGCTGGAAGAACTTTTTTCCATAATAATATGAGCTGTACCAGTGCAGGAGGGATGGGGTGGGACACATGGCCGGGGAGCTGCAGGTTTCCATGGGGCAGGTGAGGCTGGGCCACTCCAGCCCAGCCATGGCACCAGGGTTCAGCCTGGGAGCTTTGAAGCCCATGGAAAACATGACAGGAGAGAGACTTGTTTTCTTCGTGAGGAACACAGTGACACTTAAACTTCATCCAGGCCAGGTCTGTCCTCAGCCGACAGCAAACCAACTCCACTCCACACTCAGCTGCTGAAGTGCAGAATGTCTCTGCCTGAAACATGGAACGGTTTGTTGTGGCCTCAGGAGGTGGTGGGGATGAATTCCCAGTGAGATGAAGTCGAGTTGGATGAAGTCAGTCCAAGCAGGAAGCAGCAGAGCCAGAGTTGGGGTAAAGGGAGAGGAGAAGCTTCCTCTGTCTCACCTCCCTTGCTCCAGAGCCAAGTGCATTAGTGAGGTCAGGATGGAGTGCAGCCAGTACCATGAGATCCCCTCCAGCTGTGTCCCGGGAAGGACATTCCCTGCCCAGTGCCTGCAGCGGGGCAGCCTCTTCCCAGCTCATGTCTCAGTGAGGATGTACTGGAGAATCCCGTTGACCACGTCCAGCGTCTCGTCGCTCTCCAGCACAATGTCATAGGCATCCAGGTACTTCTCCCTCTGCTCTTCCACCTGCAGCACGGCCATCAGGATGGGGGGGGAAGAGGGGGAAGACTATGAACATCAGCAGCTGAGGGTGAAGGTACTGGACCCACAGCCCTCGTTACCAAAAAGGGGGTCAATAACCACTCTGACAACACCCCAGATGCAGCAGGAGCTCAGTACTCACCTGCAGCTCCCTTCACACACTCCATGGGAATTCATGCAAAGCTCTCACATCCCCAAGTCACTGGAGCAGCCGCCTGCCCCTCCCTGCTGCCCCCAAGCTTGGCACCAGGGGAAAGCTGGCAGGAAAGCACAACACTGCTCCTCACACCCACCTTGTCATTAAGAAAGCCAATCTTGAGGATATTCTCCACGTTGGGAATGCCATCTGCCATAGTCAGGTCACCCATAGAGTCCCCCAGCAGGATGACACTTGTTCTCCCACTCAGCTGCTGGAAGTACACTGTGTCCTGCAGCACGGTGTTGTTCTTGTTGTAGGTGTGAATGAGGGGTTCCTTGAAGTGTGTGAGGACTCCCTGAACACACAGGACAGACAGACAGCTCTTAACCCCATGGTGTCACTATTAATCACATCCCAGCCCTTGGTCCCAGCCCACACCTTTCCCTTCACCACACTAACGTGGTGCACAAACTCACGTCATCATTGAAGTCCATGTAGTTGGAGACCACCTTGACATTGGAGTAGAAGACACTGGCCTGGCGGATGATCTCCTCAAGGACATCACCAACGCCAGCAGAGAAGATGAACAGAGGGATGTTGTTCTTATGTAGCTGATCAAAGAACTCCTTGAAGCCATCCCTAGAGCAGGAGTGTCCATTGCACGGGGTTGTGTTACCAGCTCCCAGCACGGTGCCCGGTGTTCCAGGCTGGCAGCGCACTCAGCCCAGCTCCTTTTTCTGCCCAGAACTTCCCAAGCAGAAACACAATGGGTGAGCTCTGCCAACAGCATGAGCTCTCTATGGCACCAGCATTCCTGTGGCCTTCCTTCCCTGTGCAGAACCCCGGTGAGTTCTGGGTGCAGTGGCTGGGTGGGTGCTCACAGGAACATGGAGCACTCCAGCCCTTTGCCCAGCATCTCCTGAGCACATCAGCTGCTCAGCAGGGGCACAGGCACAGCATGCCCATGGAGAAGGCACTGCCAGGAGCCACGTGGGAGATGTGCAACAAGTTGGAGTGGTTGGGACGACCATCAGAGCAACCTGTGACAAGCCTCAGTCTGCCAGGACACAATTTCATGCAGACAGGGAACTTGCTCATGAAAATCTGGACATATGGTGCCATCTCCTCCCTGAGCCTGGCAGCACAGCCAAAGCCCAGCTCCCCGAGCCAGTCTTAGGGCCACCACTGCCAGGGCAGTTTTAGCAGCAAGTTTTAGCATGTTTTTGTACTCTGGGTGAAATCTATTGCTGAGCCAAGGCCATGAAAATCTATAAATCTCTGCTGGAAGTGCGGAGCTCCCCCCACATCCTGCCCTGCACATGGGGAGCTGTGCCCACCACTGGCCCCTTGGCTGCTCCTCACCAAGGCCCAGGGGAGGNCCTGGGGATGGGGAAGCAGTTTCTGAGCAGAAAAGGAGCAGCCTGCAGCTCAGGCTGTGGCTCGTGGCTCTGACTTCGTTAGAGCTCAGCCTCAGGGAGGGAGAGAGGGAAGCTGGCATCGGTCATGCTGCAGCAAGAGTGTGGTGACAGTACCAGGACTTGGCTGCACAGGCAAGAGAGAAGGGCTGAGGGTAGCCAAGCCTTGTGCCTGTACCTCAGCAACCCATCCCTGTGCCCATACCTCAGCATCCCATCCCTGTGCCTGTACCTCAGCATCCCATCCCTGTGCCCGTCCCTCAGCATCCCAACCCCATGTCCATTACCTCAGCATCACACCCCCATGTCCTTACCTCAGCATTGCTTCTGACTCTCTGACTATCTGGGCTATGTCATCTTTGTGGATCTTCTGCTGCACCAGCAGCTCATGAGCCCTGGTCCACCTGGGGAAAGGCAGCAGGGAGCTCTGGGGTAGAGCACCTCAGCAGTCAGAAACACAGCTAAATCCCACAGGGTCACCACTAAGCCCAGGGACAGCTCAAGCCTTGTGTCCTGTAGTCCTTGGGGACAAGAGGTGGTCAGGACAAGGTCAAGATCATCACAAACAGCACTCACCACTCCACCATGAGGGGACGTTTCTCTTCCAGGGTCCGTTTGGGATCAATTTCAATGGGATAGTAATACTGCAGCAGATCTTTCAGCTGGAGTGTTGCACAGAGGGAAAAAGAACACAGAGAACATCACGTCTAAACAGACTGTAAACAACAAAACCAGCATTACTGACTTCTCTAGAGCATCACACTTCTGAAACACAATCAAACTGTGTCACTGAGCAGCTTCCCTCCAAGCACACCAGGAGCTCTTGGCAGCCTGGCTCCAGAGGCTGCAGGTTCAGACACCCCACCCTTTTCTCCTCTTATCAAACTGAAACATCCACAGCTGCACATGCAAATTCAAGTTCCCTTTTTAACATCTCTTTCACTGCTGGCTGAAATGCAGCCTGGACACTTCCCCACTGCATCCTGTCAGCCAGTGCAGCTGGGAAAGCTGCCACATCAGCCAGTGCCACCTCCAAGTGGTGGACGACAGGGACAACAGCCACCGAGCCAAGACGTGGTGCCTCGCACACGGCACCCACCTTCTTCTTGCCGTCCTCGCTGATAACACGGCTGGTATCGAGGATATCTGCAAAGACCACAAATCGCCAGTGCTGTTGCACAGAAATACTAAAAGACTTTCGAACAGCAGCTCTCCTGCATCTCAGAGCTGGCTCTTCCCAAGACGAGTTGTTGGTGGCACAGTGAGCTGAGCACGAGCTCGCCGTGGGGTCCTGCTGTGAGCCCATGACAGGCACGGATGGCAGGGCCTGGCTCAGGTCGGAGAGCAGTCCCAGCACCCACGGGATGCACAGGGACAGCACAGGACACACCTGTGTGAGAGAGGGCAGGATGGTGCTGTCAAGCATGGCAGAAGAGGGCACAGAGGAGGACTGGGAACCACAGCGACCCAGAAACACAAACCCAGAAACCAAACAGAACCAGCAAC
>VXAU01002199.1:762201-810377 GCA_013399695.1 Formicarius rufipectus | reverse complement strand
CGGGGGATGCGGAAGTGCCCCGAGGCTGTCCTGGGGGATGTGAGGGTGCCCTGAGGCTGTCTCGGGAGGTGCGGGGGATGCCCTGAAGGTGTCCTGGGGGGTGTGGGGATGCCCTGGGGCTGTCGCACGGGTGCGGGTATGTCCCGCAGCGCCCAGAGGAGATCTGGGTTAGCGTTCGGTGCTTACTCCTTTCCAACCCGCGAACAGCCTCTTTTGGCAGCCGAACTCCGCAGGACTTTTCCGTCCAGCTGTTTGCTGTGACCCCCGTGTCCGTCTGACCGTGTTTTGTCCACCTGTCTGTCCGCCCATTCGGTTTTTGGAACTCCACCCCCCTCAATCCCGCCAGACCTGAGAACAAAATATCCACACTAAAGGACACAAATAGCTTTACAAGGAGGAAGAGCTCCCATTAAACCCAGTGAAACCACTGCCATGGGCGTGAAACACAGTCACAGTATCAGCCAACAGCTACACGGAGCTCCGTACTGAGCACAGCACAGCAAGAACCCAAAGCAGAGTCTTCCCTGCTCACTTGCACAAGTTGCCCCCAGGCTGGCTGCAGAATCTGGCCCGCAGTTGGGAAGAAATATCTACAAACACAACACGATGTTGCTCTCGGAATTTGCTCTTCTCCTCTGAGAGTACATAAAATGTGGAAATAGCTCTCAGCTTCATGCCTCGGCTGCCTGATTCTAAGGGCTTCATTATTTCATTGCCTGTGGGAATGCCCTTTTAATTTGAAATGTTTGTCATAGATTATAGAATTTTTAAACAAACTTGCACATGAAACACTTGACTTGGATCTTTTTTTTTCCCCTTCTGTTTTGTGTGGACCTAGCTGAGGAATTAAACTTCAACTGCTTGGAAATAAAGCTGGTGTATCCACAATTATTCAATGAAAAGGAGAGGAAAAATTGCAATGAATTATAATCAGCCATCTGCAGAGCTGGCTGCCTAATAAAAATGTGTTTCCAAATAGTAAACAGGCCAAAATTAATAACAAATGTTAGTTGCAATGAATTATTCTATTAGATCTTCTCCCAACTTTATAGCATTTTTCCTCTCTAAGAAAAGACACTTATCTTGGATATATGGCTTTCCAAAACCCTTACCCACCCCAGCTGCAACGCAGCCAGATCACTTTATCTTAAATCAGCGAGTGTAATTCCAGCTCTGTGTGTTTGGTGACTTCAAGATACTGTAGCGTTTCAGGTATTTCAATGCTCCAACATGTAAGTAGATGCCTGGTGTGATTTACAAAAGGCTATAAGCAGGTTAGGCCCCCAACACCTCTAGGCAACTACTTACATCATTAGGAACCTAAATGCCTTTATAAATCTGCACTCTGATCCAGCTCATTGAAGTCAATGAAAAGACTTTGCTGACATCAATGGGCTTTGGAGTGGGCCCTGCAGAAGGAGTACGATCAATGCAAAGTGGTTTGACTTCTTTAAGCTGAATATTATGATACTTTTCTCCTCGATGCTTAGAACAATGCTACATTTTCTGTTTGAATAAGTGGTCGTTCCAAACGGACAATACCTGAAACGAGAAGTGAAATCTGTGTGAATGAGTGTAGAGTGTGTTTCTGCTGGGCTTGTATCACAGGACGCCTGTTTGCAGCCTTTTTCCTGGAAACATTGCTGAGAATCTCAGCTTTCCTTTAAAAAGTCACTAGTTGCCTAGGGAAAATATGACCAGAGCCTATTTAAAAAGTTTTGGTGTCTCAAAAGCAATAAGCTAAATATATCTATATTTAAAACAGCCCTATGATATTTAAGGCAAACTTGTGATTTTTTTCAGACCCTGACTCATCGATTCTGCTGCTGGGGCTGAAGGCACTGGTGGCTCCACAGCCAACAGCAGCTCTCAGAGAAGGAAAGTGTCTTCCACCTTAGGAAGGGCAATACAGGGAAATAGTGCATAGTTTCACCCCACTGCACCCCCCATTGCTGTGCACTGTGTTAGTACAGCCGCAAATCTTAGATTTTTTATTATCAGACTGGTTTGGGCCTTGTTTTGGATGAGTTTCTCTCAGTACAAAGACCACTTGATGAACGCTGCACTATAAAGCCAGAAAAATTATGTGGCTGACGTCATGACATCGAGCACTGAGAGCTTACACTTCTTATCTGTTTTAGCCCTGCTGCAAAAATAACCCTTCTCAGGGAAAACTGAGGGTTTTTTTTTAATGTCTTAGAGCTTGGAGCAAAAGGTGCTTTTCATTTTACTCAGCCTCTTGCACAACTGACTTAACATTTTTAGTGCAGCCTCTTTTCTTTTTTCCCCTTAAATTTGGGCCACGTTGATCGGTCTGCCCCTCTCAGAGCCTTTCCCTACACCCGTCACAGACCCAGAGAGCCTCTCCCAATGCCTGGCAGCAGCTGGGTGCCTTGGGGTGCCAGGATCCCTGGGGGTCCAGGGCAGCTCTGCACACCATGGTGGGCACCTGGGTGTGTGGTCACCCTCTGTGATGGGCTGGCAGGGCAGAGTGCAGGGCTGTGTGTCATGTTCGTGACTCACAGCTCTCTGGCACCAGTCCTGCTGCTGGCATGGGCTCAGCCCTGGGATGATCCTGGCAGGTTCTCCTCCATGGTCCTGTTTGCACTCGCTCCTTATCTTGCTTGCTTGTTCCTTTCTCCTTTTATCTCTTCACTATTTTATTGCTTGCTCCCCTCCTGCCTCCCCCCAGGAATGCTCTGCTGCACAAGTCATTTTGAGTGCTCCTTCTGAGAGCAAGTAGGGCTCTTCTCCCAGAACTGCTGGTGCCAAAATCCCCCACGAGCAGCAGCAGCAAAGTTTCCTACTCCAAATGGGCTGGTTTGGGATGCCCTTCACGGGGTCACTGAATAAGCAAACCTACTTTACCAGGAGAGAGCCCTTTGGCAAATGAATCTGCAAAGGCTTAAAGTGATCAACCCAAATCCTCTGTCGATTTGTCAAACAAGAGCTGAAGGCTTCACTTCCACCGTCTCTTTCCAGGGGCTTCCATACAATCAGGAAAGGGGAAGGCTTCCAGCTCGGATGCCTGTGCCAGCCCCTCTGGGATGCCTGTATTTTTTCCCCTTTCCCAGTGACCCGTAGCGTAGACGGGATCAGGGGTTAAACTGGGAGTATGGTGGAAAAGGGACGGCGGAGCCCGAGGCTAGCGCAGCTTAACGAGTGATTATAAGGTCTGAAGGCAAAGGGAACCGCTGCCTGTCAGGAAGCTGCTGCCGAAGAAAACATCCCATTGTACCGGGGAGATGGAGTATGGGACAGAGGAGAGAGAAACAGATTGATAACCGAGGGGCGATGTGACCCCTCATGGGCTCCTGCAACAAAAGCCCCTTCATCTGAAATGAATGGGAACAATGGCTAATGGGGACAGGCCAGCAGTGGCCGAGGATCTGAGAGCCCGAGGAGAGGGAGGAGGCAACGGCAGGTCCTGTCCTACCCAAATCCTCTATTGATGGCAGTAATCTCCTGGGCTTTCCCCGCCTTGGAATCACATAGAAAGTTCAAGGACTTTTTGCCTTGGGATTGTAGGGACATGCATTGTCCTGGAGAGGTGTGCTGGGGGGTGTCAGCTGCTGGAGCAGGGCTGGGCTGCCAGGCATGAGCTGCTGCTGTGTCCTGGGCAGCCCTGGGATGTCCCCAGCCTCAGGATGTGTCCCCAGTGGTGGCAGCAGTGGTGTGGCTGCTGGCCTTGTCCTGGTGCTCGCTGGCTTCTGGGTGGGTTCCAGCTCTACTGAGCTTTTTGGGGAAGAGTGTGTGTGGATGCACAGAGCCTGACACAGAGAGGTCCCAGCTGAGTAGCCCCAAATTATTATAAAAACTATTGTGGTCTTTATCTTATGGGGTCAGCAGGGCCTCCTTAGGCACAGCATGTGCTGAGGGTGGGCAGGGCAGTGGTGGAGCCAGGAGGGCACTGGGAGTGGGAGTTACATCCCCACAGAACAGGCAGGGATGGGTGATGGAGATGTGTTGAAGAGCTGAGCAGTGTCTTCAGTGCTGGGGGTTTTGTTGAAAAGGTATTTTGAAATATTGAGCCAGAGACACTAAAACTGTAGAGAGAGGGGTTTGCTTTTATTTTTAATAATTCTGGGGTTTTTTTGAAGAGCAAGGGTATCCACAGGAAATATCATATAGCCAAGGGGAAAAATAAAAAGAAAAAGAAGTTTCTGTGAGCATTTTCACCCTGTACTCTGATAAGCTGGCAGAATTACCTGGTCTCTTGCAGAATTTGCAATGTCTGAGGCCAAAAAGCAAGCAGACCTGGGAGCAGAAAGCAGATGAAATCTGAGTCCTGCTTTGGCTGAGGCAGGAGGTCATGTATCTCTGTACCTGATGCCTGGCCATGGCACTCTGTCCACCTTGTACCTGATACCTCCTGCCCAGCAGGAGTGGAGAACAGGCCAACTTGATCAGAGAGCTGGCACAAGGCATGAAGACATCTGGGAGGCCTCGGATCAGGAGCATGAATTAATAAGAACCAGTAAGAGGAGGAGACTGAATGGCCCTGAGAGCCCCAGCAGGAGCTCGAGGCTGCTGCAGGCAGGTCCTGATTTCTGCCCCTGCCCTTCCCAAGGCAGCCATCCCCCTCAGGGTGATGCCCCTGCCATCCAGGAGGGCAGGGCATGCTGTCAGCTCGTCGATGGCTCAGCCTCCTGTGAAAACAGCTGTTTCCCAAAGCCTGGAATGGGCCATGGACCCCCAGGGCCAGCAGGATCCTGCCTCTTCCCTCTTACTGAAGCCACAGCTCCCAGTTGGGGCTTTGGTGGCCACCCACTGCTTCAGGCTGCCGTGGTGGTGGGACAGGCTGGGACACAGCAGAGTCAGGGACAAACTGGCAGCCTCAGTGCTTTGCTGTGGTGCTCACTTGGGTACCTGCTCACCCCAGCAACTCCTGCAGCCCACCAGGTGATCAGGGACCTCACCAGTGCAGCCAGCCCACCTCTGGTGCCCGGCCAGGTGCGGGTCCAGAGGAGAAGCACGTCGTGGACCTCAGCCAGTGGCACTTCCTGCAACCAGTGACCTCAGGGGACTGTCACTGCACCTGTTTGATGCCTCAGTCAGCTGAAACACCCAGGGCACGTGGGTCGGCACACCCCACAGACAAGCAACCACCCATCCTGTCTGCATAAGGGAGGCTCTTTGCACCAAGATCATCCCCCTTGTGCACCCCAAGAGCAGACAAGGATCTCTTTACCCCAGGCAAGCCAGGTCCACAGGGCCATGGTGGGAGTCCCTCACTACAAAGGGCTGAGAGCCTGAAGAGCAAGTGCATGGGTAGGTCTGAGAGCTACACTGGGGGTCTGGGGGGTACATTGAAGGGTCTGGGGGAACAATGAGAGGTCTGGGTGCTGCACTGAGAGGCTGAGAACACTGAGAAGTCCAGGAGCTACACAGAGGGGTCTAGATGCTGTGTTGAGGGGTCTGGGTGTTGTGTTGAGGGGTCTGGGAGCTACACTGAGGGATCTAGGTTCTCATTGAGAGGTCTAGGGGCTACATGAAGTGGTTTGGGTGCTGAGCACAGCTTTGATCTTGGCTTTTATCAGGTGGGGAAAGGCATCACGTCATTCTATGTTGGCTGGAAGGACATCCACCCCTCTCCAGGCAGCAAGAAGCTGCAGGAAGCCATGGACTGCCACCTGGAGAGCCAGGGCAGGCAGTGGGGATGGGGGAGCTCCATGCTCAGCACAAACCCACACACATGGGAGCCACACACCTGAAACAACCTGTTACACCCGAGTGCTTGTGCATCAGCAGCTCTCATCCACGGAAAAATCCCTCGGACCAGCCCAGCATTGGGCACCTCCTGAGATGGCCTGGGATGCCCCCTCTGCATGCCCACGGCTGCAGTGCTGGGTGTGCTCCATGGACATCCCAGGCAGGGGGATGTTGCTGGGCTGGCAGCCCAGGGTGATGAACACCTCCCCAGCATTCCCGACGGCCCTGAGCCTCTGCAGGCAAATATTTACAAGAGCTCTCCAAGGGAAACCCATAAACTGCTCCCCGGTATAGCTTCCTGAGGATCACTCCAGACAGCTATATTAGCTGGAACATGAAGTAGTTACACTCCTGCTGCTCTTCCAGTGCTTTTGAAACAGATACTTGTCTCTTTTATTACCTTTGTTTGTGTCTCGTTTTATTTGTGCTCTGCGTGCTTCCTTGTGCTGGGTGTGATACGGCTGTGAGTGGCTATGGCTTGGAACAACAATAAATACCTCCCAGGCCTTTTGTGCTTTTTAATATCATTCTCCATTAAAGAAAAAAAAAAAAAAAAAAAAAAAAAGAAAAAAAAGGAAAAAAATCCAAACCAGGCAATGAAAACAATACAGGGAAAATTAAACCCTAAATCTGCATTTACAGTTCTACATTGAACACACAGGGAAGGCTGGCTACAAACTGTTGATAAAACTTCTTGTTTCTGTTAAAAATGTGCCTTTGTGGAAAGTGGTGTGTCTTGTGGAGAAGGGTTGGCTTTGATGAAGATACATACTTGCTAAGGTTTTCCCAGTCCATGATGGATGTGTCAGCTGGAGAAAATGACCCCGGTGACTGAACTCTGGGGACAAGGTGCACTCTATGTGGGGGTGGGAAATGCCCCCACTCACCTCCAGGTTCACTTTGTTCCTCCCTAAAATGCCTGGTCTCTCTGTGAAGGCTCAACCAAGCAGCTCTGAAATTGAGGGAAGTCTTTTAATTGACTTTACTGGCTATCAGGGAATGCTTGAAGAGTACTGAGGATTGACTCAGTCTCCCAAATGGTTGAAAAAGAGAGCCAGAGACCCACTGATGAAGGGTTGGATGTGAAGCTGTGAGCTCCTCCCTTCCCATCAGGTTTTAAGGAATAATTTGTTCTCTGTACAGAAATGGTACATGTGTGGGTTGAATGTGGAGGCACTGATTTGATCCTCATGCCTTGCTCTTTCCATGAGATCCCTTTGGAATTACCTCTCTTTTTTGAGAAGAGCTGAAACCACAGCTGGAAACAACTGGTCCAGTGACAGGAGCAGTGCCCAGAGCCCCGTGGTGCTCCTGGGGTGTTTGGAACACCCAGAAAACACCGAGCCCTGTGGTGTAACCACAGGCAGAGAGGGGCAGGGATGCACTCCCAGAATATCAAACCCCTGGGTGCCCCCTCCTCAGGAGAACCTGCCCTGCTGCTCCATCCCAGCTGAGAGGAGCTGGTGACAGCTCCTCTCCTTGGCTTTTCTGGGCTGAAGAGAGCACTTTAAAAGGAAGCAGAGCAGTAACATAACATTAGTTCCTGCTGGAAGGGGGAATGAGATGTACATTCCTGCCTTGTATGGGAAATTTGGCCTCCTTGCATCACCCCGGGAGTTTGGGCTGAATTCTGTGCTCTTAGCACCCCATCCTCAGGCAGCCCAGGCTCCTGCCAGGCTGTGCTCAAACCCACTGCCAGCCCTGGGGTGGTTGGGCTTCAGCAGCGGGTGAAGTCACGCCTGGAGAACTCGCTGGGGCTACAAGGTGGGGCTGGGGGTGGCTGAGCAGTGGCAACAGCCACGATAAACCCACCCAAAAAATCCCTGGGGAGGGGAGAACTGCCCTGCTCTGGCAGTGCGTCCACACCCACAGGCAGGGGTGTTGGCAGGGATTCACACCTGCACACTGACTTGGGGATAAACCCATCCCCCCGCTGGGATGAGGTCTGGATATGGCCAGAGCAAGGTGAGACTTGTGATGCTGAGAACCAGTCCTGGTGAGCACTGGAGGGGCTTGGAGGCAACCCCAGGAGTAAGCTTTTGTCAGCACAACATCCCCGTGTCATCTTAGGCTTAATTTGCATGTTCAGCACAGCGCTGAGGGTGTAATTACTGAGCTGCACAGGCAGTCGTCAGCTCAGCTGTTTCCAAACATGATCTTTAGTGCTCCGTGGAACACAAGCAGACACTTCCCCTCAACACAGCTGCCTGTAAGGCTTGGCTAAGAGAAGCAGTGTGGTTGGAGGGAGTTTGGACAGGTCCACCCAACCAGCCTTGGGTGGACATGCCCAGGGAGCCACGGTCACCTCCTCTAGACAGGCAAGAGGTCTGAGACAAGCACAGGTTAGTCCAGACATGTAGTTACCCTGTGGTGTCTCTTCAGGGCCTCCACATCTGCAGTTCTCTGCCCCTTCCCAGTCATCAGGCTCCATCTTCCCACTTTCTCTGCTCCTATTCTGGCCTCCACATTCATCCAGGAGCCCTTCTCTCCCCGCTGGGATGTGCTAGAGGCAACTGCAGCACTGTGCTGGGAGGGCTCAGGTGCTTTGGAGGTGGGTAAAGCTCAGCCTTGAGGTTTGCCTTCATCGTGAGAGCTTGTGTCCTGGCTCAGAGGTATCCCTGTGGATACAGAAGGGAAGAGTGAGGCTCAGGATCCAGCGTGTGTGGCTGCAAAGGGATGCTCCTGTCTGTGTGTAACCACTGGTGCTGCACGCACAGGAGTGCAGAGGGAGGTGTGGGAAGGGTTGTGGGGGCACCTGCCTGTCTGCACTGTGGCAGCTCTGTGCATCTGCACACCACGTGCACTTTCACTGAGTGTGTCTTCAGGGGTTTCTCCTCACAGATGTTCTCAGCTAAAGGACTTCATACCCATTTAAGGCACAGCCATGTCTGGATGGATGTTCCATGCCAACAGCCAGCAGAGTTCTGCACTTCCAGAGCCGTGATGAGCAACACCACAGTGAACAGAGCATCATCACACATCTGTGTCACAATGGGACTTCTCCCACCGGCCTGGTTCCCCCATCCCATGTGCTCAACAAGGGAGTGGGGAGGGAGGTGATGGGCACCTCGAGCTCCTTCAGGGTCAGACGGAGCACGGGCTGTGCTTTTGACTCTCCTGGTTCTTTGTACTGATGGATTTTTTTTTCCTTCCATCTGCTAATATCAACAAAACCTGCCGGGGCACCTCATCACAGGAGCTCCCCGAGCGCAGCCACGACATACTTGGAGCATGCAGTCAGCTTTTCCAGCCCGTCCCCACGGCCGGCGTAAACTGTCTGAGCACCGTCAGAAACCACTTTATAAACTGAGGACGGGAAGGGGATGATTGATGTCTCCACGCTGGACATGACACAGCTTCTACACTTCCCTGTATTTATAATATTTGTGTATTGCCCCTACCTCAAAGCCTGACAGGACAAGTCCCATTCACTTAGAGATACGAATTTGGCACAGCCTGACATAAACTCCATCGCTTCGGGCCACCAAGGGAGAACCATTGTTATAAACTTTCTCCCCCCCACACACCCTGCTTGGCCCCTCTTTTCCCCCCATTGCAGTCACATTATTTCTTTACAAGCCAACAAGAACAGAACCAAATGTTTCACATCTGTTCTTGCCGTCCAGCCATTTGCATGAGAATCACGGGCAGTGTTTCAATGAGCACAGCTCGCTGGCCAGCAATGGGGACAGCCCCGGCCACCACCAGCCCCTCGTGCTTCTGCCAGATGTCCAGGCTCTGCACAAAAGAGACAAACCCACAGCCTTAACAAATCGCCCTCTTTCAGGATCTCATCACTCCAGAGATATGTCAGGGCATTTTCCTTTCTGGATGCACTTTAGAACTGATCCTCACTCTTGGGTCAACCCTAGAGATATGATGGGTGATTTTCCTTTCTGGATGCAGTTGTGGAGCTGATCCTCACCCTTGGGTAAACCCTTTGGAACCTCTTCTTTAAGGGATTTGGTGGTGGCATTCTAGTTTTCCAGCATCACCATCATCAAGGAAAGGTGGTGCACCAGCGAGGTTTAAGGCAGGAATGTATCATGTTTAGTCAATGATTAATGGTAATTTTAATGGTAGATCTTCTCCAGTGATCTGGCACCACTGGGATAGATCCTTGAAAAGTATGCCCATGCTTCACAGGGAGTTCCCATTTGAAATAAAAACCTAGACAAAAAAACCCAAGCACAAAATCTCCATTAATTTACTCCTTGTCTGCTTGCCAAAAGCACCTTTCTCCCCATCTGCTCTTCCCCTGCCTCTCCTGCCCTGCCCCTTCCCCAGGTCTGTTGGGCTCCTGCCCCTCCCCTGAGCTGGAAGTGAGACTTGGAGCTGTGACCTTTGGAAGCTGCTTCTCCTGCCAGCCTGGCTGGGCACGATGAGCTGCTGTTTGACTGACACAGGAACGGCTGAAAGACTTAAGCTGTCAACATAAACTGATGAAAATGCCTTGGAAATTCTAAGAGGGAACTGCAGCATTGAAACACTTCTGTGCCACCCACCTCCCCCTTTACTGGATGCTCTTATTAACTCTCCAAGCTACAGAGTTCTCCCAGGAAAATGAACATGTAAAGAGAATTTTTAAAAGCATCATGGTCCACAGAGGCTCTTGGGTTAGAGGCTGTGGTTGTGGCCTCCAAGTAATTTTGTACAGCCCTGGCATGGTGGATGTTGGATGCCTTGGTGCTTCAAGCTCTGTTAGGGCACTTGTGCACCTGAAAGGCTTCAAGGTTGGAATCACATTCCAAAATGAAGATTATTCCAGGTGGTAGTTACTGGGTACAACCTGTTGGGTCTGTGTATGGGTCTGTCCTGCCTCAGGTTGGTAAGCTGATATCTGTGTGCTGGCATCCGAGCCCTGCCTGTGCAGATCACAGACCTTCCCCCGAGCTGGGAATCACCCCATGGGGATATTTGGGAAAGGCAGGGTGGCCTCACGGGAGCAGGCATCTGCCAGGGTCATGATCCCCAGCTGCAACATCCTCCTTTGGGCCTGTCCAAGCATTTAACTGTTTTTTTGAGGATTCCCAGCCACAGAGGCAGGACAGATTGTGCATCGATCCAGCTCCCTTCAGTCAATAGCCAGAAACCACCCACAGCCTGGCAAGTGCCTCGCGAGCAGAAGGGACTGATCAGTGTCATTGAGAAGGGCTGGGCTGGGGGGCAGCTGCATGAGAGGGGCAGCAAAGCCCCCTGAGACACCACGTGCTGCAGGGTACGTGCTATCTCACCCCATGAGGAGGGGCTGGATGTAGGTGGCCCAACTGAGCCCACTCTGTGCCCATCTTGAGCTCATTTGTCTGCTCTGCACACCGGTGGTAGAACAAGCAACAGCTGAAGAACTGGCCCTGTCTGCTCCCCCATGTCCATGCCCTGCCCTCAGCTGCAGCCAAGCCCCAGCTGCTGTGGGTGATGCCCTGGGGCAAGGCAGAACCCCAGTCCCTGCCAGTTCAGGGGTGCTGGCAGCAGAGATGGGTGCCTTCAGCACCCCCAGAGCATCTCCACCAGCGTGGAGGGCATGGTCAGGGCACAGGAGATGGAGCACAGACACAGCTTTTCTGTCACCATGCAGAGCTGCCCATCCCAGCATTGCTGAGGCTCCACGGACTTACCAAAGCCAGGGATGTGCTGCAGAACGTGGTGGGTGGTGCAGATTTCCTGCTTGGAAATAAGGCACAGCAGGACCAGTGGGTCAGAGCACATCTGTGGGAATTCAGAGCACATCCTCCCACACTTCCATGTCCCACGTCTGAAGGACAGCATAGGCAAAGCCAAGCAATCTGCCTGTGTGTTCAGCTGTAAGATGTGGGACAAGAGGGCAGTTGGCATCGACTCCACAAGCTTTATAGCAGGGAAGGAAAAAGTTTTGGAAGAGAGCATAAGCTGCTGGCTGTGAGAAAGGGGACTGTGCAGGGTCACCTCCTTGTCACAGCTGGGACTCATCGAGTGCAGGAGCTGCTGGCTGTGGCTCACCCCTGCAGGGCTCAGGACAGCAGGTCCAGGGACTCCTTCACCCACCACAGAGGCAGTGGCATCTTTTCCAGGGCTTCCCCATCCACCACAGGAATCAAAGTCTCACTGCCATCAGCAGTCCCACACTCAGAGACCTCTCTGCTCCTCAGGCTGGGCCTCCCTGGCAGATGTGGGTGTGCAACAGGGACAAGGCTTTCTGTTCAGATACAAAGAGGGGTGAAAACAGTGCACACCGAGGCAGCAGAGGTGTTTTGGGGACTGCTGGTGTGTGGCATGTGTAGCACCTGTGACCAGTGGCAGGACCTTCCCAGCACATCCCTCAGCTGTGCCTTTCACTCCCTGGCTGGGCCACTGCTGCGACACACGCTGACCTTTAGTGACCAAGTATTTTTTCAGGCTGCTACCTGATGGACCAAAGGTCTGGAATGTGCCAGGGGAATCCCTTTGAAGCTGACATTTTTCACTGAGCTGTGTTTTCTGCCTTTTGCTGGAGAGATGTGTTCAGAAAGGCTCATCTGTGATGCCAGTGCCATGGACAGTCATGGAATCATTGAATATGCTGCGTTGGAAGGCACCCATCAGGACCACCAAGTCCAGCTCCTGGTCCTGCACAGGACACCCCAACAGTCCCACCAGGAGCCTGAGAGCATTGTCTAAATGCTCCTTGATCTCTGCCAGGCTTGGTGCTGTGACCACTTCCCTGGGGAGCCTGTGCAGAGCCCAGCAACCTTCTGGGTGAAAAACCTTTTCCTGATAACTGACCTTGTTAATAACAGTCCTTGGCTCAAGGACCAAAGGTTGCCAGCTCCAAATGTTTGTGTACATGCTCGCTTGGACATCAACAACAGCATCAAGCAAAGACATGGAAGTGTCAGAGTCTGCTCTGCACCTTTGTGCTTGCAGTGGTGCCACAGGACTGATCTTCTCAGTGTAGCTGCCCTGGGGTGCTGCTCAGAAGGACATGGGCAGGTGTATGACAGCATGGAATCAAGGCCCTGAGACATCAAGAAGACCATGAGGGAGAAGAGCAGCATGGGCATTTCCACTAGTGCTTTAGAGCTTGGGGCAAGTGGTCGAGATGTTGGGGCTCTGTGGTCCCACCTGACAATTCAGAGTTTATTTTCATATAATCACAGAATAGTTTGAATTCAAAGGGAACTTCTGAAGATCATCTAGTCCAATCTCTTTGCCATGGGCAGGGACACCTCCCACTAGACCAGGGTGCTCCAAGCCCTGTCCAACGTGACCTTGAACACTTCCCTGGATGTGGCAGCCACAGCTTCTGTGGGCAGTCTGTGCCAGTGTTTTATCACCCTGGATCTGTCCAGATGCAGCTTGGGCATTTGGAGAGAGGAAGCTGATGGTGGTGAGCCTGCAGCTGCCATGGGTCCTTACCTCCCTCTGCACAGCTGCTGGAAACACCCTGGGCCTCTCCTTTGAAAAGACAACAACTCCATCCCCCACCTGCCCCAGTCCCTTCTCTTTCAGATGGTCTGCATTTCAGAAATCCTCCTTGTGTTAAAATAAAACCAGCTGAAGCAGCTACAAGAGTCACCTAGTCCATATTCATGCTGATGGTGATGCCTTGGACGGTCTCCTGGTACCCAAATTCCCCTTTCTTGAGCATCCAGTGAGAACAGATCCATCAGACTGGGAGGCTGCTGAATATCACAGTAAGATCTGAACTTATGTTAACCAAATAAAAAAGGTGAGCTTGCTGTAAGAGGTGCTGGCTGGAAGCAGGAGAGAGAACGTGCAATATGTACTTGTGAGCACAAGAGGGAGAGCAAGGGAGGAAGAGAGATGAAGGACAGGAGTGAAGGAAATGGACTTGATACCTGTTTGTAAACTAGGTCAAGATTAATAATGATCTTGGTAGTCTTGGCTCCAGGCCCGATTTTACAGTTTTTCCAAAGGCATATAAAGAAAAGACAATTCCTGCCTGGAAGAACAAACTCTGGTGGTGATTTACAGAGTCTGCTTTACTCAGGCCAGGGGCCCAATTTCCATCCATATAAACCCAACTATGAGTGAGAATTCGCAGTCTCTGGGCTCAGCAGGTTAAGTCAAGGCTCTGGTTTAATCCTGCTTATGTCACTCAAAGCAAGTCTTACCCAAGGAATAAAAAACAACAAACCAAACCCTGCTTGTGAGACGCCTATTTTTATTTCACTGCTTTACACTTTATCTGCTTTGCTCTGCCATTCCCTCTCGTCGCTGTATCCAGGCAGACATGGAAATGATTTAAGAGAAGTGATTAAAAAAAAAACAACAAAAACAAAAACAAAACCAAAGAGAAAACAAAATGGATTCTGGGGTTGGCATTTTGCAAGATCAGCTCAGCATTTGCTTCCTGGACAAAAGGTTGAGTTACTGAGCAGAAAACCTTGCAGGAGTCCTCTAGGAAAAGGAGAGTGACGGTGCAAACAGGACCAGAGCCTGGTGTGGGGCAGAGCTGGGCTGAGCTGCCCCAGCACAAACCCAGTCCCAAGGCAGCATTCCCGAGGCACTGGAGTCCTGGAGAGCCTGATGAGAGGTTTGGAGAGCTATTTAGCAACACTGAATCGGGGCTTGAAGCAGAATTAATTGAGTTCAAATTGCATCCTCCCAGCAATCCACTAATCTGCTGCAGCAGGAGGATAATGACATCTTGAGAAACTGGCTTCAAAAATTGAAACTTGCTGGGTTTTAATAAACGGGCTGCTTAAAGAGAGGATTAATACTTGCATATAAAATATTGCCATTTCAAGACTTAGGCTCAAATGGGAGTTTTTTGCTTCCAAAAAGAGGGGGATCTCAAGGGAATTTGTGAGCTACACGTGCTTGTACACACACACACACACACATGATTACACACGCACAAGCACACAGAACTGAGCTGCTGTCATGTTCCCAAATTACTTTGTTTTTAAACCATGTTTATTGGTCCTAGGCAGCTCTTAGCATGCAAGAACTTTAATAAAAGGTCCTTTCAAGCAAATGCCTCAAACCTCTCTGGAAACAGCAACAAATGCAGTGTCACATCATTCCTGGTGACACAGGGACAGCACTGCAGCCTCTGAGATGTGAGTGGTGTGTGGCAAACACACAGCAGCCCAGGAACAGAACCATCCCTGAGTCCTTTACTCCCTCTTTGCTTCGTGTCTCCCATTTGTTGAGATCTCTGGCACTGGGAGAGAATTGAGAAAATGGATTTTTGTGGGAACCCTTTGGGAAAACACCCTGTTTGCAATGTCCACATGTGGTGTGGTAAACTTTGAGGATTGCAGCTCAACATGACAGCAGATGGGTTGGATTCCTGGAAAATATCCATCCACCCTCCTCATTCCATGGCTCCTGTTTGGGTTCAGCTGGCTGAAAACACCAAATGCCTTAATGCCAAGTGGTTCCCTTTGCACTCCTGCCTGCACCTTGGGGCAGTGCTCCTCTCCACAGCCTCCCTGCAGTCCCTCACATCTCCCTCTTTCCTGAGGCTTCTGTGCTAATCTAATAAGATGGAGCAGAAGCTCTCCACCAAGGCTGATCCATCACCCCCAATTTACATTTTATTACCATGGGTATCCACAGCAAAGCAAATCAGCTGTAGTGGGTTGTTGTCTCTGTTGTTGTCAATAATATTGTTGCTGCCACCGGCCCAGTTAGAAGCATTTGTCTGCCTTCAGTAATAAGTTCTGAGCTCTCTGTCTTTCACCAGGTGGTTCACAGGCTGCTATGAAATATTTATGAATGATCTTGGGTGACATCTGTTTGCCATTTTGCTGGAGATGTTCCCGGTGAGTGGCTGACCTGGGGAGCACGTGCTGGTCCTGGCAGCGTGGGCAGCAGCATGGGCAGCAGCGTGGGCAGCACGTGAGCCCTTGCTGGTGGATCAGCAGGAAAATAAACCAAGGCAGGGCTCAGCTGCTCCATTCTGAAGCAGGTCCTGGCTGCTGCCTTGCACCACAGGCCAGGGCTGGTCCAGCCACGTGAGAAGCATCACCCGGGATGATGTGACTGAGGCCCAGCAGGCAGCACTGGGTATACCAGGGTTCCAGCTCATGCTGGAGTTGGTTTCCTTCACAGCAGTGTGCTTTTGACTAGCTCTCTTCATCAGATGGTCTTAGGAGGAGGGAAGACTTTATCCCAGAGGCAAATACTTGAAGGATGAGCTACTTGAGGTTTGGGCAAGGTGGTGAAATATCATGGCCAGGCACCAAAGTGTTTGTGCCAGGAATGAGTTGTGCTGCTGACACAATTTTGTGCCCCATGTTCCTGTGCCAGTGGCCAGGGCAAGGGCAGGGGGTGGTTGGCCCCTGTGCCCATAGGAACTGGTCCCACTGCAGGGGCTGGTACAGGACGGGCTGAGGAGGAAGGACCAGCTGTGCAGGAGATGTTGCACCTCCACAGAGCTCAGTCAAATCACCTTGCTAGCCATGGAGTCAAAGCCCCTATAGCCAAACACAAAATGCCCCAAAAATGTCATCGTGATTGTCTGAGCACTATCACTTAGAGAGGATCCAGCTCACCTTTTTAAAGCAATTAACTGAGACCCCTAAGTAGGTATTTATTGACCTGGCCTTCCTTTAGTGCCTGCAGGGAGCGATTTGCACCTAAACCTGTGCCTGAGTTGGGATGTACACTCTGGAAATCCTGTTTCTCTTTGTGCTCCCCACAACTTCCCCAGGGTTCCACAACCCCCAGCAATGCTGAGTAGGATCCACAGCGAGTCATATCAGTGTTCCTAGAGAGCTGCTGACTGTTCAAAAGCTTCCTCGCTGTGCTTTGGTGGCCTGTGCATCAGGAGATGCCTGGCTGGCAGGATCCCACCATGGTCCTGCCTCGACCCTCATCTGTGTTGTGGGGAGGGGAGGAGGGCAGTGGGGAGGGCTGGATGCTCTGGCTGGAGGGGCAGCCAGATGGGTACATGCTGTGCCCCAAGAGCTCATAGGACTAAAGGGCTGTCCAGGAGGGCACAGAGATGGGTAAAAGCTCAGCAAATCCTCCAAATTACACCCTTCCCCCTGCAAGGAGAAAAGAGAGGCTGGGCTGGAGCTGTAATTTGCACAGGAATAGCAGAATGGTTATATTTCTGTAATATCTTGAGTCTGAGTGCAGTTGGTTCTCCACAGCTCTTGGTACCACCAGCACTTTCTCCTGACACCCCATCAACACCTCTCGAGCCTCCAGCCCACCCTCAAACCTTCCCTGAGGTCACGCTGGAGCTGTCAGCAGCAATGCTCATTAGGCTGGGAGTTAATGACAGAGATGACACGCTGGTGACACTCTGAGAGAGGTGTCAGCTTGTCATGGGATAACCCTGTCACCACCACGCCTTGGAGAGATGCCCTGGCAGACTGTGACACTGCAAGTGGATGAGGCAGGGGTGGTGCTGGGGTATCCATATGGGACATGCCAAGGGCCCTGGGGTGAGCTGGTCTCAGAGCCAGGACTGGGATCAGCTCTGGGGACCTTGGATGGGGCAGCCCTGCACACCACGGGGCACACGGAGCTACGCAGGGCAATTTTCTCTGGCAATATAAAGCCCAGGGTCTTCATTCTGTTCATCTCAACCATCATTTGCATCTCAAGGGTGGAAGGAGATAATGGACAATGCTGGAACTGGGATCAAGTGAAATGACCTACCAAGAGGTGCCCATCTGGCTATTCCTTGGACTGAATCTCCCCTGGGAACCAGAAAACCTCTTGGTTAAAGACCTCCCTGAAGCACTTCTCGCTTTTCTACCCAGGCTTGTGCTGTTAAAGATGCTCCTCCCCCCGTTCCTGAGCTCTGTTTATCCACATATGAATATCAGGCTTTGATAGTCCTAGGAACTTGTGTAGATCCCACCTGGGCTGTGTGTGGAGGCTTCATGTGGAAGGTATTTGGTGATGCTTCTGGGGGCTTTGTGTTTCGAGCACCCACCGCTGCCAGCTCTTCGAGTGTCATTCAAAAAGTCAGCAACAGTGAAACCAAAAGAGTAGAACCTTTCCAGCTGTGCTACTCCAGAGGTTTCCCAGGCTTGGCAGGAAGGACCCACCACCTCCTCCAAGCCCACAGCCATTCCATGGAGATGTTTCAGCTGAACCCAGCACAGACACCACTTCATGTCAGCTCCCCAGCCAGGCACTTCCTCGGGGTGACTTTGCTGGTGGGGGAGGGTGCTGCTGTTAACTCTTTGTTCCACCTGAAGTATATGAGGATGAAAGATAAGTGGAAATAATTTTCCACTGAAGGACCTCAGTGAAATGGATGAAAAGCGCCTGTCTCTGGACCATCTGGCTGCCCAGAATACATTATTAATAAGCACAGCCAATGAAGCTGAGCCTCCCTCGGGGAGCTGGGTTTCAGTTGGGCACTGGCACAAGGATCGATGTAACCCAAGTTCTGATGCCATGGAGAGCAGCTGGCCCAGGAGCCAGGGAGCCCAGGGGGTGTCCAGGCACATCCCCAGCCCTCCTGGGAGAGGTTCCACCACCAAGGATCCCTGAGTGAATGTTCAAGGTGAGTTGCAGGTGCTTTGGGAGCCCAAGCTGGGGCACCAAAAGACTCATATCTTCTCATAGGGAGGAAAGCCACTGAGAGATGACAGTGGACACTGTGTGAGGTGTGGAGGGGGTCTTGGATAAATCCACAGGCAGATGGAAAGGGTTCTGCACTCACTGGGATTACATGAGCTGAAGGGAGTTGTCAAGATCCCTCCTTGTGGGCATGACATGCCCAGTGGTTAAACCACAGCTGCTTCAGAGAGGACACAACTTTTCCTCCTTCCATCACTGTAAACAGCCTTTCTTTCCTCTGAGTCAAAGATTTTTCTTGTTTCCTTTATGATTCTTAATGGGTTGAGGCTTGTGACTTCACAGGGTTTTGCAGACAGGTGAGAAGCAGTTCAAGGAAGAGCTCCCTTCATGGCAAGGACATTTGTCACCTTCTGTCACCACCCAACAGTGTCCCTGGTGCAGCTGAGCCTCAGCACACAGCCAGTCCTCTGCAGGGCTCCTGCTTTCCACCCAAAGCCATTCAGGACTCCAGAAGCCTCTTCTGCTCCGGAAGAATTTCACCAAAAAAAACTCTATCCCAAAGTATTCCAAAGGGAAATCCCAAGGTGAGAGGCAGTCCAGGCTGAGGGTAGATGACCACTGAGATGATTTTCTCCCCAGGTCACCCACGGCCCCCACAGATGTCCAGGATTTATATGTGTGAGTAGGATAATGCTCAGGTTCCTCAGTGAAACAGCATCAATCCAACTTCTCCCCAGGGAGGTGGTTCTTCGTCTTGGCAGGAGTGGCAGTCTGAGGTGACACTTGGGGAAGGACCTCTGCCAGGCAGGATGGTGTTTTCCAGCAGAACATTCCTCTAGGACAGTGCACACACGCTCCAGGAACAAGCCTGTAGAATACAAAAAATCTCTTAATCACCTGCCAGGCAATCTCCTCCTAATTGGACAGACCTGCTTCAAATTTGACTTACAAAGAAAAGAAATGTAGCATTTTAAGGGAGGTATACCTGAGTTTGGCTAGGATTATTTTTATTTTTTTTTACATCTCATGAAAAATTTGAATTTGGAACAATTTGGCTGGAAAATTCACACTTTGAGAAAATTTGGAGCTTTCAAACAATACCTCTCCCAGAAGCAAAAGATTTGACAAATGGCGCCATGTGGTAGTTTTGCTCAAACTTTTAATACTGAAATCTCTACCAGGTTTGACCCAGTTTCAAAATTACTGCAAAAAATTGTGAAGCCTGCAGGGCACAGGGGACCCTCAGGACTCGAAAGGCTGAGGAAAACTCTCTGAGTAACAGAGCAGCAAACGTGCTGGTGTTTTAATGCACTTCAGTGTCCAACTTTTCTTGCTGCTTTGACTCAAGGAGTTGCTTTGGCACTGAGAAGTGCTGCTGAAGAGAGGCAGGAGCCGATTAAACCAGGATTTATTGGATGGGTAACAACTCCTCCCAATGCACTTCCCATGAGCAGCCAAGGTGGACCTTCTTTTGGGCAGAGCCAGAGGCCTTTAGGGGGGTCAGACAGCTCGTGTCCAGCCCCTGTGCAGGTCACCCTTCTCCCTTCTTGCCTAATGAGGCTTAATTACACACTTCCAAACAAAGGTGCCTTCGTGTGATCATGTAGAGAATCCACAGCATGGAATTTCTGGGCATGGCTGGAACCATGTAATAAAAACTATTGTTAGTAATCAACAGGAGGAAACAAAGGAGTAGAAGCAGTTCAGGTGAGACTTCACGTCCACCGGTTTCTCAGCAGCACCTTCCAAGGGAGCTGAACCTCCTACCGAAGTCAAGCCAAAGAGCTGCTAAAGAGAGGGGGGAAAAAACCTGCTTACATTGAAAATGTATTGTGTGGCTCATTTCACAATGGCTAAAGCAATTTAGAGCCATCAGCAGGATCAGAGCCAGGGATTTGCTCTGTTTGATCAGACAAATCAGCCGTGACGTGGGATGTCTCTGCCTGCAGAAGTTCAAACGCTGGCGCTTCTTCTGCGGAGCCCCCTCTGCTGCGCCGAGAGCCTGGACACGTCCCATGCTGGGACAGGCCTTTCTCTCCCAGCCACCCCAGGCAATCTGCTGCCACGAGGCCAGCACTCAAAAGCATAAGATTGGATTAGGCTTTCCTTAGCCTGCCTCACTCCAAATGTAGTGTTGCCAATTTGTAAGATTTTATGCCAAGCCTTGTGATATTTGGGATTTTTCTGAGAGCGTCAGTTCCTGGAATAAAGCGATTACAGAAGAACCTCCTCGGCTGTAAAAGTACATTCCTGTTCCATGTTGTTACCAGAAGGGTTGAAATGGGGAAGGAAGACCTTAGTTGGGGGAGGTAAAGACTCCTCTTCCACCACCCAAGTTTGAGGATTAGTGTTAAAGCTCCTGCGTGTTTTAAGCAGCATTCCCTGATCCCTGAGCATCTGGAACAGTCCTGGTCAAATTTACCTTGGAATTGCAGGCAAATTTTCTACCTCTCCAGTGCATTCAAAGGGGAGCCTCATTTCTGGAGTGGTAACAGGAGATCATCAAAATGCTCCTGTGGTCCTGACGAGGCTGAGCCAGGCTGCCCAGTCCCTGAGACAGCAACTCTTCCCCAGGACACCCTCACAGCCTCAGCAATCAGAGACACCCCCACAGACAATGGCAACCGTGGAATCCCATCTTCAGGATGAGATGTTATTTTTATACCAATTCCAAGGCTATGGATCAGGCTAAGGGGTGTTTAATGTGTTGTAATATTTAGGCACACTTGGCTCCCGTGTTTATTGGGGCTGTTTGTAGCAACATGTAATATGTGCTCACGGTGCAAGTATGTGACACGCACATAAACCCTGCACAGATGTGCTGGGAAGCACCAGGGAAGCTGGACTGGCCTGTGGCATGAGGAGCAAGTGCTCCTGCCTGTCCTGAGGGCAGTGGGAGAAGGGAAGAGAGAGGAGGAAAAGAGATAAACTCGTACCTGCTGGGCTTGCTGCGCTCAGCTGTGTCTTACTCCACCACAGTGTTTTCTTTTGAGGTCTCAAAATCCCATTGCACAATATTGTAAAAATGTCATAAAATATTTTATTGCACCGTACCACTGAAATGCTGCCAAGAGCCTTAACCCCTGCACTGCCTCCCTCCCCTGGATGCCCAGTGTCACCAGTCAGGGGCTGGCTCCCTTTGTTTTGTGGTTGAGCTTTGGGGAGGGTGGAGGGGGTTTGAGGGCTCAGAGGTGAGGGTTGCCAGGTGGCTGCTGCAGTGAGTCTCTCAGACTGGTGTTGCTGATCTGGGGCCTTCCCATGCCTGTGTCTGGGGATTTTGGCTCGATCAGAATTAGAGGTGATGTCAGTCCCGATGCTTTCACCCCTCAAGCCCAGTGCCAGCCCTGTGAATAGCAGTGGAAATGCAGTCACTGCTCTGCAGGTTCCCTGGGTGTGCCCCGCTGTCTTGTGTCATGCTGAAGCCACTGATCAGCCATAAAAGGCCTTTTGGAAGCAACTGGAGTCAAATTCCAGAGGTTCAGGAGATGAAGAACCAGCCCTTCCAGCAGGACCAAGGCAGTCCTTCAGAAGGGTGATGGTGCTGCTGAACGAGTGAGATGGGGAAGGAATTTCTCACTCCTGAGTCTTGTTTTCCAAAGATGTGCTTGGGGATAAACAGTTTTCTTGACCTGCTGTGTAAAGCTCTTGGAAATTCACTGCTGAGGAGACCATGGTATCAGTGTTTACAAGACTGATGGTGGATCTTTGGAGGTCACTGGTGGCACGGGAGTGACATTAGACCCTTCCCTTACACCGATTACCCGAATCAGGGATGAAACCGGACAAGATCAACATAAGATCAGGAGGTTCCTGTTCCTCAAAGCAGTCCCAGAAAGCAAACCTGACCCCTCAGAGCATGGTTGGAGAGTCCACCTCTGCATGAGGCTGGGATTCCTTCAGTCACTTGCCCTGTGATACCCAGCTATGTATCCAAAAATATGACCACCTGGGCACTCCATCCCTGTCTCGACAGGCACTGTCCTTAGCGGGGGAAATATTCCACATCAGCTGGGAAATTCCAGTGAGCTGGGAAGGCCAGAGGCCTCTCCTCCTGCAGATGTTGGGGCTCTGCTTGCCAGCAACCAGATCGTGGCCTGAGTTTGTTATAAAGAAAGAGCAAAAATTAGCCAGCTGTTCTCAGTGGAGATTTTCATCCCTTTTTCTCCCCCTTGAATTAAAGAACTAATAGCTCCATGAAAGGCTCAGGCAGAACTTATTCAGACCCAGGGGAAATTCACCCTGCTCAGATGTATAGATACCAATTAATTCTCTCTTAATGACTGTTTTGAGTGGTACTACATGGGTGTAAATCTTTCTGCTGGTGTTCATACTGAGGTGAATTTTCAACCTGCCCCGGAGGGCAAAAATTCAAACTCTCTCTGATTTCAAAGACACAGTACAGGAAACACCACCTTTTCTGACCTTCCTGGGCTGCAGGTAGGCTGTGGGATTGAGCCATGGGCAAGAAGAGTCCTTAGGAGAGGCATTTTCTGCTGTAGTGGATCTCAGGGTAGCTCTTGGTTTGCAGGCTGCATAACCAGTGGTGCCTCCCACCCTCTCCCAGCTCCTGAGGCAGCCTGTGGTGCTCCTGTCCCACAAACACACTCCAGGGGTTTAATAAGGGACTATTAATGCAAATTTCCCTTGAGCTTGTGCTAAATCCCCATCCCAGGGGCTGGGGAGCTGGCTGAGATGTGCCGGGGAGGAATGTGGGGATTTTATCATTTGCTTTTCTATCTAAACAAAATGCTTTCCCATAAACACGGCGAAGGAAACCCCACTTGGCTGAGCCCCTTGGAAGAAGTGTCTTCACTGGGAATGTTTACACTTTGCCTCTGAAACCTAAACTAAATCAAACTGAGGCTTCGAGCAGCAGCCGCCCCAGTTGTGAGCAGCACCAGGGCACAGGGCGCTGCCTGCCCTGCCAGCCCCACTGCAGGCAGCACACAGACCTCATCCTGGAGCCTGAGCTGGCCTTGCCAGACTTTTAGTTCCCCAGTGGCACAGATTTTCCTGGAGCTGAGGACAGCACTGATAGCAGCCAGAGGAGGAAGGCACTGGCTCCTGCTTGCTCTTGTTTAGAGGGCTCAGCACGGTGTCCTCCTAGTAAACCCAGGGTAGCCAAGAGCCTGTTGTCCTGCCCATGGGAACCCAGAACCTTTTGGGAGCGTCTGGGTTTGCTTGGGATGTCCCAGAGACGTGACAGAGAACACAAAGTGCCCACGTCCAGCACATCAAAGGTGTGTCTGTCCTCCCAAAGCCACCCAGGCTGTCCCTGGGCTGGGAGGCACCGTGCCCTAATGCCTGCTGCAGGGTTAGTTGTTTGTACCCACTGTGGGAAGGCACTGTCAGGTATTACTGCAAGCTCTTTGGAGTTGAGGCTGCCTTTTTTTTTTAGAGGTTTAGGATTTAGGAGGGTGAGACCTATACAGGCAATACAGATGCAAATTTATATTCATTAGCAGCGTCTAAAAATCCTCTCTGCCTGAGCAGTGTGGTCAGAGCTGTGGTGCAGAAACGAGGACCACTGGGCAGCGAGGGTCATCTCCCACCTTGAGCTTTGGGCTCTGTGTTGTACTGGGCAGGTGTTGCCCAACCCCTGCAGCAATAGCAACACAAACCCAGGCAAAACCAGCAGCTATTGTGCACTGGGGCTGTGGTACAGTGTGTCCTGTCACATCCCACACGAGCACACACGCTCTCCCAGAGCACGTCTGCCTACAAAAGCAAACACCTCTGCAGTCCCTGAATCAGCCACAAACACTGCAGAGGGAAAAACATGCAGGGACGGCAGCTCTGAAAGGAGGCAAGAGGAGAATAAAGCAAATATAGGAGTGCAAAGCTCCTCCACATCAAACACTGATGGAGTGAGACACTGGAGTCAGCATCAGTTCCCATCTCCCGTTTTTTATAAGGTCTGTTTATGAAATCTGGGAATGAAAGCAGAGTCCGATACGGGATGCACAGCACAGCTCACAGAGGTGAAACCAGATGGTGGCAGTTAACATGGGCAAACAGGAATGAGCAGCACAGAAATATCAATAAACTCATGGCTTTTAGGAATCCATCAGAGATTCATGTAGGCACAGAAAGGAGGGATCTTCAAGGGGGGGCTAAAGCAAAAAGCAACGCAGCTTTTATGGCCTCTAGCTGTTAAGTGCCATGAAACTGCCGTGGTTTACACCACACAGCTCTTTATGTCCTCTCTGGAGGTGCTGCCCCATGGAAGACAAGCTGATCAACCGGCTCTCCTGAGCCTGGGAATTAAAACCTGCTCTCTGATTAAAACACCATTGCACTTGCTCTGCCCCGTCTCGGTCTCTGCTCACATTGATGCTGTGCCAAGACAAAACCTGTGCTCGTCTTTCCTGAGGAGCCGCCTCCCCTCTTGGGCCCAGCACTGTGTTACTGCTGAGCAGTTCCCACCTTCCATCATGCAAAGTGAAATGATTAAAAGAGAATTACTGGAATTCCCTACATCTCCATCACATATCAGGCCTGGCCACTTGGAAAATTAGTAATGAACATCATTTGTTAATGTCACTGTTAAGTGATGAAGTTTCCTGTGTTTAACACGCCAGGCCTATTTTCTCTTCATTTCCACATTTGTTTTTGAAACTGCTAATTTAATTAAGTCTCTACTGTTGGAGCCGTTAAAGGTGACCAACCGTGCAGGATACCTGCTGTGGTGCTCCAGATAATTAAAGTGAATGGGAGGCAGCCTGGGGGAGAGGAGCAGGTCCCTGTGCTGCACCAGCACAACACCTGGGTTTATGGGCTCATGCCCTGCAGAAGGAGTTGTAGGGTATTTTATCACATTGCACAGGGTATTTCAATCCCCTTCTGGTCCTAGGACAATGCTCTGGAAATGCTCCCTGGATGGTTTTGACCTTAAACGCATCCCCCTGAATCCTTTTGTTTAATATGTAAGATCATTAAGTGTCTTGCTATATGCAAAATGTTTTCTACCTTCCCATTCAAAGAAAAAAACATCCAGAATGAGCCAGAAGTGTAAATGTATGCCCTTTGCTTTGAGGATTCATGCACAGGCAAGGAAAAGAGCTGCAAAGGAAGGTGAGGCATCAGACATAATTCCAGCATGCCCTTTTTCTCTTCTCCTGGCCAAGTACCTCAATTACCTGCGGGTTCAAGACATTGTTAGCAGAAATCAGAAAGCTCTGAGATTCCAAACTCAGCCTCGACAGCCTCATGTATTTTATATTTTGTAAAGAGCAAAGTGTTCACCCTGTAGACAGCACTATACCTCCTTGCAATCCGCACCCATGAGCTTCAGGTTTGCCTTTCAGAAGGAACTTAACCCTTGACATGGCACAGCCCTCAGCTCAGAACTCAGGGGGAATTTGCCATCAAATCCCTCAGAGAGCTGACAGCCATCAGTGTGTCCCTTGGTCCCGTGTCCCCCCCACCTCCGTGAGGTCTGTGCCCCTTGGGACGTGGCTGGGGGATGCTGCTGCTCTGGCAATGATGCTCTGAGAGCAAATTGGTCCCCGGATTTCAGCAGAGCACAGACTGGCCCACCCAACAGCACTTCCCCAGAGAGACAGTGTTTCTGCACTGCTTTCCCATCAAGGGCAGCTACAGACAATTTTCACACAGGGTCCACCTGAGATGGCTGGGGGCACCTCACCTGGCAGTGTCCCAGGGGCAGAGCAGGGGCACTCATCCCAGCACTGTGCAGCCTTCCTGAGGTGAGTGTTATCCCAGGAGGACACTCACAACTGCCTGCCTTTTTCCCCCTTGGCAGAATTGCTTCTGTGGGCAATAAGACCTGATCCGAGAGAATGGTGAGCAGGCAATGAGATGGGGATGCTGCTCTGAGACATCATTAAGCAGTGAAACACTGAAATTATCACATGCTGTCTGACAAAAATACAGTTCTCCAGAGCCCAACATGGGCTGGATGGCACTTTCTCTCCTCACAGCCTTTGGTAGCTGCTTCATTACTTCCCAGAAGGAGCCAGTAAGAGCTGTGGCTCCTGCTGAGCACAAAGTCAGGCTGTCTCCTGCATCCCTTCATGGTGGGTTCATGCTCGTTGCTGAAGTCACCACAATTTAACCAGCTATCAAAGACTGTGATCTTCTTATGAGTGGCCATGCTCCAGTTTGAAGGCAGAGGAGCTGTAGTGCTGCCATGCCTGTTTGCAGGTGAAGCTGGAATGGCCAAGGTTTTCCATGGCTCTCAGCCCGGAGCTGTGATGTGCAGGGGGCAGCATTCCCTCAGCAGCATCCCTGAGTGCTGGGGCAAGAGATGGGGAAGGCCCAGGGGATGGTATGAGCTCAGGTGGTGCCACGAGTGGCCACAAGATGCCAGTTCTCCAGCACGAAGCGTGGCCAGGGTGCTCCAGCCAAATTGCCAGAGCCTGTTTCCCCAAGGACAAGCAAAGCAGGAGGTCCACGTGGGTGTTGTGGAAAAAGACATCAGGTCATCCCCCTGCCTGGTGAGGAGGGAGTGTGGCTGTGCCCCTGGCAGGACAATGCACCCTCTTTGCACCAGGACTGGGCTTGGCCGAGTTTCCTCAGGAAGCACAGAGGGATCCAAAATGCAAATGTAAACAGATGCTTTAAAAAGCACTGGAATATAAACAAGCTGGGGCAGGAATGCAGGGAGCAGCTGCTGTTTTTCTCCTTGGCCCTCTGCTGAACGTACACAGGCACATTTTGTTGGTTGTAAATGTTTACAGAAAACAGTTACTATTTGACTGCTCGAGGACCACTTTGTTTCAGCTGGGCACTTGTGCGAGGACCGTGGGGTGAGGAGCTGCACATGCACAGCCCAGGCTACCAAAGCCTCCATCCCAGCACAGCTCCTTTGCTCTCACATGCTGGTATTTCAACAGCACTTACCAAGAGCAAACACAAACCAAATTGTTGAAAAAATTGCCCTTAGTCCTAACAAGAATATCCCTAAGCTCCTTGTGAATTCAGTGTTCATCCCACAGAGGTGGCCCAGCATCAGGGAAGAAATCTGCTGGCCCCACAGGCAGCAGCCTTAGGGCTTATATTGCTCACCTAGAAAGCAGAGGCGGGCTGAAAGCAAAATCTCTGGGTCCAGACAGACTTAGATTCTCCTGGGAAAAAAAACTTCTCTTTCCTTCCCTTATATCCTTCTCATCCCTTCAAGAACTACCATCCAGCTTAGGATAACACAGTGATTTTAGGTAGTGAGTTAGGGTGGGAGGGAGGAAAGTCCATGGGCTGATGTCCTTATGGGACACCCTCAGCCCTGCCTTGGGTCTCCTGTCCCCACGTTGACTTGTGTACCTCGCCTTGATATCTGACATGCCTGAAGATAGATGAGATCATCCTGCCCAACAAATTGAGACGTGTCTGAATTTTGGCCAAAAGGAAAGAATAAATGGGAAAGAGCCACAGGAGACGTGTCAGAGCCCAGCAGAAAACCTGTGCACCCTCCCTGTGCCCCAAACAACCCTGCCCTCCTGTGCAGAGCAGCAGAAGCCACCTCAGCCCTTTCATCTCCCTGCAGAGCGCTCCAGTCTCACCCCAGAACTGGAACTTTCCTCCAGCTGGGCCAAAGTCAGGCAGAGCAGAAAACAAACATGCCCTAATTGCAAGTGGCACCTCGTGCTGCGGGTGGTCTCGGAGCAGAGAAGTGTGACATTGTGTGGAGCCCCTCTGTCCCGGCCCGTGGGTAACAAGGGCTCCATGGGGGAGAGGAGGCGCTGGGCTGTGCAGACCCCAGGCAGGAGCTGCCTGCAGTGGGCATCATTAGAGGGGCACAACTGGCCCCTGGAGAACAAAACCCCCGTCTCTCCCACGAGCCGTCCCAGCCCGGGTTTGGTGCTGGGCCAGGGCGGTGCAATTGTTGTTTTGACGGACGTTGATGCAAAACAAGCCCTCGGTCAGTAATGAGGCGTCTTCCAATTGCCTGGGAGTCCATTTGTTCTCCTCTCAATTAATGCTTTCAGAGGGATAATGCAAATTCTTTCCCAATTTAGGGGATGAGGTGGGGGTGGGATGGAGACAGCGTCGAGAGGGGGTGACTGGTTCATCAGAGGGAAGGACAGATCTCCAGTTCTTTGCGTCCAACCCAGCTTTGCCTCTTGGACACTAAAACAGTTTAATGTTGGCAAGTGAGTTCATAATTAATGACCTTTAACTGCATGTAATTAATGAGGAAGATTATGGCAAATTCCAGCCCCAGCTCGCTGAGTTATCAGAGTGTTCACGGGCAGGGGCTGCGTGTGCCGGGCGCTGCTCCCGGGGCTGCTGCTCCCCAGCCCCTGCACGGACAACGGGGGGCAGGACCTGCCTATGTGGGGACCATCTGGGGACATCCCATGACACTGTGACACCTTGGATGTGCCAGCAGAGAGACCAACTCATCCTGATACACAAGTGAGTCATGGGAGAAATGTTGTTGTGCTCAGACAGGGTTGGGTGTCCCCTGCCCGTGCTCAGTCTGGAGCACACTGTGCTCCCACCAAGGACTATAGGGTTGGGTGCCCAAGGGCCACCTGCTCCCCACCCGTGTCACCATTCACTGGTGCCCCCTGGACACAGCCAGCCTATGGCTGTTTCTCACCCCTTCCCTTTTCCTGGAGTGGAAATTTCTACCTGTTTGCCCAGAAGTTGCACTCCAGACCACAGTGTGTGCCGGCCAAACTCTTTTGTCATGTGAGGAAACACTTAGAATTGGTGTTTGACCTGTTTTATGGTGGTTTCACTCTGATGGAACATGTCCTCTTTCTCCCAGCCCTCCTTCCCCTCCCTCCTGCCTGAGCCAAGAGACCCCAAGCTCGCCAGGGCACCTGGGGTAGGAACCTGGATGCTCTGGCACAGACAGAAGCCCTTCTGAGCTTTTACATTACAAATAAAAGGTATTTTGAGGGCATCAAGGGCTGAGTAGAGAGTTCTGGGATTGCAGTCTGAATTTGGGTCCTCAAATTTTTATTTGCTGTGGGCTGATTGTGCAGGGCACAAGGCAGGGCAGTGTGGAGAGAGTGGGGGGATGAGGAGCTGAGAGGGGCTCAGTCCAGCAAAGGGGCCCAGAGGAGAAAGTGGCATTGAAAGGACAGAATAAAAAGCTCTGCTTTTTATGAAAGATAAAGGAAAGCAAATGAATCTCAATTGGTTCAGTTCTTAAAACTGATCCTCTTTGAAGGAAAAAATAAACAGTTCTGAATTTTTTAAGCTTGTGCTTGGGTCCTTCTGTGCTCCATTCCCTTCAACAGAAATGTTCTCTGCACTCTGTGCTTGATGGTCATTTTCTAATTAGGCAAATGCCTTTTGGGATTTTTTTTTTCCCCAAAATGAAAACTCAGTTCTCCTGGATAATTTAACTTCTTATAAAATATTGAAAATTAAGACCTAATGGAAAAAAACCTGAAATAAATATTTTATGGTTGTGAAAAGCTCCCAAACTCCAGCATGGAAAGCACCCAGATACTGCTGTGTTTCTCTGAAAAAAAAAAAAAGAAAGAAAAAGAAAGTTTACTGCTTGGAAAAACTCATAACTAATTTATTTATGCCCTTGGTGGTCAGGGGCAGCAGACTGTGATGAGGGAAGGGGACAGGCATTGGGTGGTTTTTAAGAGAAAAACTGAAAGAAAGAACTTTTCCCCCTTAAAAATATCAAACGCTGGTCCCTCTTGACCGACACTTTTGCTACACATGACTTTTAAAATCCTGATCCTGGGAAAGCCCAGCCCTGGTCACTGGGATGTTTGAAGGGGCTCAGGCTCCTTGTAGGAGACAGCTGAGTGCTGGTCATGGGCCAGGGGAGCTCCTGCTTGTCCAAGGCTTGGAATCACTGGAAAACCTCTGAGTTACATGCTGAGGACATCTAAGTGTCCCTGCCGGGGGCAGCCAGTGAAGGTCACACCGTGTTCCCATGGAAATGCCTACATCCAGGAGGTGTGAATCCATCCACGTGCATCTGAATACAAAGATTTAGGGGTATTCTCCGTCTTCAACTGGTTGCTGTTGTCACTGGTTTCCCCCAAGATTTTTAAAAATGCAAAAACTCCTGCAAGATTTGGTGCAAAATCCCCTTCCTGCAGCACTTGTTGGCTGAGGGCAGCCCTGCCCTTCCTCAGCCCTGTCACAGAGCGGGCAAGGAAGCAGGTCCAGGTGGCAGGGAGAGGTCAAGGAAAGTTTAGGAAGTGCTGTAATTTGGATTAGCCCGTTTTGCTTTCTGTCTATCAAGGAGGTTCTCTATATGAATGGATAAAAACCTGCTTTCCAGGAGGGCAAATCTGTCTGTGGGAGGAACGTGGGTCTTGCTGGACCATCCTGCCCAAGGGTGGCCCCCTCACTGGTCCCTAACAGCATCCCTATGGGATGGCAGCTGAGTGACAGAGGGCAGCTGGGGAACCCCAGGAGAGGAAAGTGAAGGATATTCCCATTATCTGCAGATAAGTTCTGTAGACAGAATTCCTTTTTTTTTTTTATTTTTATTATTTTGAATCTCTATCCAGAGAGAGTTGATTACAAAGGGGAAAACTGTTCGGCTCATTATCCTTTAATTATTGAAGTGAATGATTTGGGTAAAATGGAGGAAACTGAAAACATGGAGATGATATTCCAGTTCATTAGGCAACCTTGGTTTCCTAAATCAGTATCTTAAAAGATGACAGAAATATTTTTAATTTCTTCTGTCATCTGCAAACAGAGCAAACTCCATCATTACAGAAAGGACTTTTCAAAAGCTACTTATTTTATGCCCTTGTTCTGCTCTTCTCAGCAATAATCTCTCTGTGATTTCCACCCCTGAGCTGCTGGGTTTAGCTGGGGGGTAATTAAAGAAAAATGATCAGTCTGGCATTTTAAAGAGCTGCCTGACTGCCTGCTCTGCCCATGATTGGACCTCACCTCCCCAGAAATGGGAAACACTAAAACCCAAGCAGGATGCAAGGAAAGAAAAAGTGTCACTGTTGTTAGAAAATGTTCGATTAAAAATAATAGTATGAGAAAGATACAAACATTTTCTACTAAAAATAAACTGGTATTATGAAAATGCCCTGGATGAAGAATCATAGATCATTAAGGTTGGAAAAGATCTCCAGGATCATCCAGTCCAGCCTGTGCCCAATTCCCACCTTGTTGCCCAGCCCAGAGCTCTGAGTACCATGTTCAGCTGTTCCTTGGACACCTCCAGGGATGGTGACTCCAAACCTCCCTGGGCAGCCCCTTCCAAGGCCTGACCACCCTTTCCATGAGGAAGTTCCTTCTTCTGTCCCACCTGCCCCTTCCCTGTCCCACCTGAGCCCGTTCCCTCTGCTCCTGTCCCTGTTCCTGAAGCACAGCCCGACCCCACTGAGTCCCCCTCTCCTGGCAGGGACTTGCAGAGCCAGAAGGTCCCCCCTGCGCCTCCTTTTCTCCAGGCTGAGCCCCCTCAGCTCCCTCAGCCTGTCCCCATACTGACTCTCAGACCTTTCCTCAGCTCTGTTGGTCAATACAGATCCTCCACCATGAAGAAGAGAGCTGTGACACCAGGGCACGCAACTCTTTCATAGGCCCAGTCTTACCTGTGAAAATGGAACAGGAGATTCTGGGATTGCCTGTTCCATGCTGATTTGAGTGGGTGGGAGCTGGGTGGAAATGCCAGTTGCAGCAAACTTCTTTTCCAAGAAGTTTCCTAGAGGATGGGAAGAGTTTCAGCCTCTCACTTCCCAACTCCTCTGTCAGGCTGCAGAACCCCCAGCAATGCTGCTGAGTTTTCCTCCCTGCAGTGTGAAGGCATCAGCCAGTCACTGACCTCCCACAGCATCTCTGCTGTCACAGAGTCACCTCCTGCTCCTCTGGACCCATTACCTTGGCCTTGCTTGGATTCTCTCTGCAACTGCTCCCTCCTGCACTTCACAACACCCTGCTGACCTCCAGCTCCACCTTGTCTCTCTCTTTTTACAATCCTGCATTCAAAGTGGGCCATGGTGTTTCAGGCAAGACCTCAAACGTGCCAAGGAAGCAAAGAAATGATCTTTATACACCCCTGAATGAGATTTGACTGAGAATTGGCATTATCTTGCAATTTTGGTCCATGTTTAACTTGCAATCCACTTTTACACCAGACTGTTCCTCGGTCAATTAGTTTTGATGTGGTACTTGTGCATTTGTATTCTTCTTAAACACCCTGTTTTACAGCTCTCACTGAATGGTACATTGCTGGATTTCTAATCAGGTCCTTGGCTTGTTAGGATCATCTTTGTTCTGATATGGTGTTTGCAACCAAGTGTATATCCAAATGACATCTCTCCCACGGTGCTTTCCTGCAGACAGCACTGCCCTGAGCTCTGAGAGCATCAATCCAAACACTGTCAAAAGCCTCCTCACTCAAAACCCATCCCAGGTATCACTTGGCTCTCATTCTCAAGGAGGAAATGAAATTAATTTGACACGCCAGCACACATTCAGGTGAAACTGAGCGTTATTTTTAGTGTGGGAGTGTGGTTTTTGGATTGTTTAGGAGGATTTTAGCATGGAGCACAACATTATTCCACAAGACTCCAAATGCTGGGATAACTCAACAGACTGTTGATGCCCCAGTGAGTTTGTCTGATGAAGATACAATCTAATACATCTCAAACAAAGAGAGAAGTTCTTGGTAAAACTCATCTGGCTTAGCAGCCTGCCAGACTCAAACTTCTCAAACCTCTTCAGCTGCTCTCCCTTTATAGTTTACCTTGGTCCTTTACCATTCTCCTCCAAAACCCAAACAACTTGATACTTGTTTCATGCAAAAGCCAACAGAGAGTTTACATTTTTTTCTCCTGAGAGAGACTTCAATTCTTCAATTCTGTTTCTTTTTTCAGCCACTCACTTTCCTAAGTGGCTTCAATAACACAGCTGAGGTATAGACAAAATGTCACTGTGTTTGTTGTTGCCTCAAAGAGTACATTGCTGATGTTTGGCTTTGTTTTCCTTTCCCCTTTATCGGGGATAAACATCATATCCTTCTCCTTTCTGTTCATTACATCTTACATCATTACCCTCAGCTCACACATGCACTTGTGAAGGTGGTTTTTTCATGTCTAGTCGGAGTCAAATTCAGTCTGAAGCAAGTTTCTTTACGTCTTTGGAAACCCATGAAAGATCTCTGAAAGCCAGACTTGTCCCTTATTAGCTGTGCAACTGATGGATCAAACATATTGACACAAAAAACAAAAACCTGTTTTCAAATGAGTGGTTGAAGATTGAAAACATGAAAGTGTTGTCTCTCTACAGCTACTTTCAATGGATGCCTTTGCCTTTTGCTGCAGAAAACTGAGGTGCAAATAGCTCCTGGATCTGCTTTTACCATTGTGCCTGAGAAATGTCATTTTAAGAATAATGGTTGTTTCTTTGCAAAGACACAATGCAGTGTCCACAGGATTTTGTTTCTATCAACAGTAAATCATGTGTTTCAATCTTAACAAGTATNAAAAAAAAAAAAAAAAGATGGACCAGCTCCAAACGTTGTGAAAGGACCCTTAGTTTCTCTTGTGCTTGCAAACCACCGTAAAAATATATACAGAGTTGAGACAAAGTTGACAGTTTTCCCTAACAAGTAAAGAAAACACACTGCACTCAAACCCAGCAATAAGAAATGCAGAAGTTTCTTAAAGGTTTTGGATCTGACCCACAGCTGGTAAATTTAAATAAAAATATTTTAAACCCACTTCTTCCCATAAGAAGGCACAGACTTTTAAGCTGTATTTTTATATAGCTAGATTAGGATGATGATAGTTTCACAACTGCTTCCCATGCAGGGGAACTGACAGTGAGTCCCCCAAATTCCTGCTGAAGTACTGCAAGCTCCAGCTCTGGGTGCAAACGGCTGAGGGGAGCATTTGACCCTCCTTTCTGCAGAAACAGGGGAGGTTTCTCGCCAGCCTTTCAAACAATGTCAGTCTGTCAATTTTCAGACCCTTTAATTTTTTCCAGCTGTAAATCAATCATCTTATTAACTCTTCCCTAATGTCCCCCACCGAGTTATCTGGGACTGGCAGCTTGACAAGCCCCTTCTGCGGCGCTGGGAGAATAAAGTTGCTCTTGTGCCCCGCCGTGATGTCACGAGCACTCGCTCCTGCCTTGCCCTGCTCCTCTCTCACAAAAGCCTCCTTCTCTGCTCACAGCAATTATTCACCTATTAAAGCACATTACGTTAGGTTTCTTATTTTAAGAGTGATATCACTCCTCCCTTTAATGTCCAGCCGATGGAGCAATTTGCACCAGCTTCCCTTGACACCGTGTTGGTGCTCCAGTCCCCAGGTTATGTTCCTGCCTGCATAAAGCTGCTATTGATGGGGCCTCAGGTGGAGAAGGCAGAGGGGCTGTGCCTGATTGAAACATGGAAGGATGTAATGTTATGTACTCACTCCTCTGAAACAACATTATCAGAGCCACCATTGGGCTCTGCCTCTAAAACCTTCCCTCTATGAGTCTTGATCTTAAACCTCTAAACCTTTCCTCTATGAGTCTTGATCTTGGACTCCTTAAGAGGATGGAGCTCAGGAGCTTTCCTGTGTGTGGGCACATGAATGTGTGTGGATGGCTCCTCCCTGCTTCTGGCCCATCTCCCTATTCCAGAGCTGAGCAGGACACTGCTGCTCCAGGTATGCAGCTCCCACCAGTCCTGCAAAACCAGCTGGCCAGGTTGGAGAGGAAACCATGCAAAGAGGAGCTCAGACCTCCAAGAGCTGCCATGAAAGAGATGCTCCAAGGGAAGCTTCACCTGGAGCCTGAACATCCCTCTGAACCAAAGCATGTGTAGGTGACACTTTGGTGACCTGTGCCTTGCCTCTCGCCAGCCCATCACCATCCAAACTGCATTCGGTGATCTACTCTCCAGAGGAAAACAGAAGAGGGTAAATCCCAGGCTTGTGAGGACACAGGAGCACACCCAGAGAGGAAAGTGGCAAGGGCAGAGCCTGCTGGAGTCTGTCCATCCCCAGGGAATCATAGCAAACCACATGGTCTGAGCCCTGGTGCTGTGAGGACCAGCTGCTGATGTCCCCACGTGTTTGTCACACTCCCCCTTCCTCCTCCCATCGGACACATTCTTCTCTGGCTTCTTTGCCACAGTGTGATGGGGAATGGCCACAGCCACTGGTTGGGTCCTGGGGGGCTCTGAGGGCAGGGGCAGGCTCACATCTGCACCTCCAACAGCTCCTGTTCTCCCAGTTCAACACCAGACTGCAGCCTCCAACTTCCACCCAGGAAATGCTGATCTTGGCTAAACCTCAGTTTCTATTCCTGTCCTCAGTTTGGGAGAAGCACAGGGAAAGGGCTGATGCAGGAGAGCTCCCTGCCCATCCCAGCCTGGAGGGACTGGCAACATGATGGCAAGTTAAGACAAGCCAGAACTGCTTGTAGAGCATCACGGTGGCACCAGCACCACAGGGGCTGTCACTGAGCCTTCAAAGCCTCTGTGCAGCCATGTGTGCACTCTCCTCGTGGCTGGAGGATGCTGCCACCATTCAGATGCAGCTGAATCCCGACAGGCAGCACCCAGCTCCTGCCTGGCACCCTCAGCTCTTTTATTTTGGAGGTGGGGAGGGAGGTCTGGCTGCTTTGCCCTGCTCACGGTCAGAGGGGCTCCAGCCCTGGTCTCCTCGCAGGTGGTCCAGCACTCAGGAGGCTCAGGTGTGTATATAAGACCTGCTATTTATAGGTCTCTTTAATTTCCCAGTTCCACTGTGTATTAACCACAAACCAAGCAAAACACACAGCAATCAGTTATTTCTGCTACATCTCACATGCAAGGTGTGCAGCTCAGAGGCCACTGAAGGACTTTCCACTGACAAATGCCTGTCTGGAGCAGCAAGAAGTGCCTCGGGTGTAAAGGGCCAGGGAGAGCTTAAAATCTGTTTGCATGACCTGATGCAAATGTCAAATGAATAAAGATATGCTGATGGCTTTATACTGAATGTTTCATGGCATAACGAGGTAACAAATGCCTACCAGGCAATGCAACCTTCCAGTCCCCCTCAAAAGCTTAAGCTTGTGATCTGCTCAGCCTAAATTCATGTGATCAGCTGATCAGATCAGCTTGTGATCAGTCTAAATGCATCATATCTTGTCTAGTCTTAATTACAAGTTAGCAAGATGTTATCCCTATTAAAGTCACTGTTCAAAATGCAGCCCATGATGTACATGAGTATGTCAAACAGAAGTGTCTGTGTCTGAATGTTGCACTGATTTTTATTTTTTTTAGTCCCAGAAGGCTGAAAATAGCAAGAGCTGAAGAGAAACAAGCACTTTTCAAAAAGTGATTCATCCAGACCTAAGCTGTTTGGAGTGAATTGCTCTCTGGATATCCCTTTTCACGACTGAGTGAAGGAAAATAAATGACCAATTGACTCCATGAGCCTCTGCTAAGCTCCATAGGCCAGTTTGGGTTCCAATAATGCAAAGAGTCAGTTTTATACAACCATTTTTTTCAGGCTATCTTGGCATGCAAGTGGACAGAGAAGAGAGAGACAGGAATTTAAGGGTTTCCTCCAAGAATGCAGCAGAGAAGAAATAGGTGCTATTAAATACCTGGACAATATACTGATGCATTGTGAGAGAACCAGTTCAGACTCCCCTGGAGGATTTGTTTGTGGTCAAATGTAAAAGCAGCTCAGAGAGGAAATCACAAAAAGGGAAAAGGTGGCAAAGAAAAACTGAACAAGCTGCACGAACATGGGCTGGAAGGAGACTCACAGGACAAGATGCTACGGAGCAGCTCTGGGAGAACAGGATTACAAAGCACAGCCTGGATATTGGGGCAATTACACAACAATGGAAATCCAGGCAGAAGACTTTGGTCTGTGTTTGCTCCCAACAAAACACTCTGGACAATGTTCTTAAGTCTGAGGATCCGTGTCAGTCACCCCTTCAGGGCAGGACAGGAGGCAGCCCTTTAGCAGCACATGGCAGAGGGGCAGGAAGGAGATAGACAGGCTGTTAAGTGGAACACCAGGCTCAGCTCTAACCACCTGCAGAGCAGGGGCTCCTGGCATGGAACTGCTGCCCTGTGCAGGTGGCCTGGGGGGACCACACATGGTCAGGGGTTTGCAGTTGGTTCCCAGAAAGGAAATGAAATGGGATGAAGGGATTCCTCGGTGTGAGCGACTTCACCCTTGGCAAAAAGACCCCGAGGAATTCTGGAGTCTCCCCTGAGGTTTCCATGTGCATCAGCATGATCTGCTGCAGGATTGTTTGTTTGACAGGGATGGGACCTCAGCTTCTGTCATCTCTGGGATGAACAGACCCCCTGGAACACACCCTGGACTAATCATGTGACTCCCTTAATGAAGGCCCTGTAAATTCACATAAATTTGCATGTGGGAAGAGCCCCACCAAGGAAGAGAAGCCTCCTGCCTGACTGGTTCTAATGGTTCCTGGCTCTGGACAACAGCCAGCCCTCTCAGCTCAAAGCAAAAGAAAAAGAGGAGGGGGAGAAAAAACTGCAACTAAAGAGGCTTTAGTGGCAAAAATGTGCTCCAGGGGAACTTCTATGGGGTCCCTCTGGATGGCACTTGTTAAAATCCAATAATCACTTTGAAAAAAAATCCTCTTACACAGATAAAAAGGAAAAACTGGATAAAGGAAAAATTGCCTGAGATGGGCCATATATAATCATCATCATCGTCGTCAAGGTTTAATGTAGTTCAGATATGCACAATGGTGAGGGAAGATGTTCTCTACTTTCACTTCCCGAGGCCTATTCCTACATGCAAACCTCTGTAGGGAGCTGAAGATTTTTAACCCCTGAAGCACCTGGTGATTGTACCTGGCACCCACTGGGGACACCCCACCTGGCAAAGGTGGTCCAGCCACAGGGAGAGGAGAGGGGAAGAGTTACCTGGAATAGATGGATGGATGGATGGATGGATGGATGGATGGATGGATGGATGGATGGATGGATGGATGGAGCACTGAGCTACAAAACATTCTCTATGCAGTGGGAAAATGACATGAGAACTACACCTAAACTTTTAAAGCACCTTGAGTTTGAAGGGGTTTCTGGTTTTATGGCACATTCAGACTCGAGTCATCTTTCCCCTGTTGACCCAGGGTTTGTTCTGAATTTTAGAACTGTTGGACACCAGTTGCTCCTGAATTTTTCTTTTGTTAGCAGGTGTTTTCTGCATTGTGCCCCTCTGCTGACAATCAGCACGTGAGAAAAGCAAACACTCAGGGTTTCCACCTGGTTTGGACTGGAAGCAAAATCAAAGCTCAAAGAATCCCATGAAAAGCAAATCCAGCTTGCTGACCTGCTGTGACAGCAGGAGCAGAGCTGAGCTCTCTGTGTGTCACAGCAGCCACTGCCATTTGCATGTCTGTATCTCCAAAGTGGCTGCAGTCAGATGGACAATGGAAGGCAAACTCAAAATAAACCTCTTGCAGAGGAAACCCCTGAGCCAGGCTCAGTGGTGGGCCCTTCAGCTGAGGCAGCTGCAGCTGAGAACCCAACATTCCTCAAGCATCTCTGTTCATGCCCATAGCAAGTCCCCGGTTGTCAGTGTGACGAGGTGCTTGCAGCACACACCATGGCACACACCCTGCACCAGCAGAGTTGTTCTGGGTGCACAGGAGGGGAATTTACCCCATGACTTTTGAGGTCCAACAACCTGGATAACACAGCCAGGCACAGCACAGCCCATGTGGGTTCAGCAGTAAATCATCACCAAAATTGGTAATTCACTGACCAAGCTGTCAAAGGCAGCCAGTCTGTGTATTAAGTATGTTCATGACCAGGGGACACCATGCTTTTCACTGATACCTCAGCACCTTTTGCCTGCTGTGATGTCCAGAAGGTCTGAAGACCTGGACCTTAATCCCCAAAGGGTTTTTAACTTGCTCTGACACACACATAGAGCGGAGGAGATCATGACAAGGCAAGGGCTCATCACTGGATGCCACGCGTGGTAAGTTTTTCCATCAGGTAAGAAGAAATGAAAACATGCATTTCAATGAAATAAAATAGTTACTGTTGAAGTTCTTAGAAATCCAGGTAGTAATTTTCAGGGTGAACGAAGGTTTCTGCACAAACAATGTTTTCAGAGTATTGTTTGTCTTGGAGAAGAAGTGCTCATAAATCTGCAGCCTATGCCATTGCAAAAAAATGCACTCAGCTAATTTCAGGCCCAAACTAATTAATCAGCACTTGCTGCCATGTTAATTAGCCAAAAGTGACCTCAGACATATTTGGCTTTTTCCGGCCACTTAGCCCTAATGGGAGAGTATGCACCTGAGGCAAAACATAGGAATAAATAGATGTGAACCTGCTTCCAGCTGGGTAAATACAGCACAGACTGCCCAGTTCCTACGCCTGCAGAATAAACCGTGCCCCAGCATTGCCCCTCTCTGCTTTTTGGCCTTGAGGAACACCTACAACTCTCTGGGCTTTCAATCGAGCCCTTGCACTGTGTTATTTATGCAGAGGTGGCCTTGGACAACTTCCCAGCTGGCTCTTGGCCCCTCGTAGGGTGATTGCTGCAGCAGCTCCTGCTCCACCACAAACTTCGGGCCAGGAGGGCACGACTAAGGCAGAGACACATTCCAGAGGGAATCCCGGGGCTGGGGGACCAGCTCCTGTGCCTGGACCCATCAGCCTTCAGGAGCAAGATCCCTCCTCTACACAACCCTCTTGCTCTGATGCTCAGGATTCACCCCTTAATCAGCAGCTTGTTCTCAGAGCTGCAAGAACAACTTCAATAAATTGCAATTTTATCACAAGACAAATGGTTCAAGTGCCTTTCCAGCTATGGATTAGTGGTGGTGAGGAGAGGAAAGCCAAAGCCACAGCACCATTTGAAAGATCATTTACATCCCTACAGTCAATTCCTGTTGTTTTCCTAAATCAGATGATCTTTATCAGACTGAAATTAAGGAATCTGGCTTTCCCCTCCAGGAGGCTTTCTGTAGATTAGGACACGGAGATGTGTTATGTGAGCTTGAGTTAAACTGTTGGTTAAGACAAAGCACTGGAGAAAACACAAAGTTAACCAGGTCAAGAATGTTATTCCTATAGATCTATTTATTATTCTATATAGATCTATATTTTATATAGGTCTGGTATTATAGATCCCTTTACCCAGTTCTGTTATTTTAATGTGCAATTCTCTGACAAGAAAATAAACATGATTATCCCCATTGCACAGATGAAGTGACTTGCCCAAGGTCTTGAGTGAGAAACCAAACCTTCCCTATCCACACGAACTCAGCCTTTCCAGCTGCTGCTCCATCCCGGTATCAGCACAGGCAGCTGGATGAAGCAGGGTAAGAAAATACAAATACAAACCCTCTTTTCTATGAGTGCCCATGATGGGACACACAAAGGCAGCACAACCAGCACTGAATGCCTCTCTCTGTCAGAGGGATAAAGCTGGAGCTCTTCCAGCCACTGCTCCCATGCTGATTATGTACAAGCAAGTTACTTTGCAAAGTTTCTGCTCTCAAGAAAGCCTCTGATTTTGAAAGTGTTTTTTAATCTACTGGAATAGTTTTCCTTCTAAAGAAGCTGCAATTCCCACTCTGAAGTGTTTTAGTAAAACAGCAGTTTTCCTATTTTCTCTGTCTCCCTGACTCCTACCAACTTGCTTCAAGAACCTCCTCAACTGAATCATCCCCAGCTGAAATTGCTGCTCTTAAACAGCCATTAACATTTCAAAAAGCTGTTTGAAAATCCCAAATCTCTCTTGAGTCACTTCCAAGGAACTTTTATGAATCATGGTTTATATCATATCACACCATTCAGCAAGACATGGGCTGGAACAAAGGCATTAATGGGCATGACCAATCTTTAAAATATCCACGTGAGGAATAGCTGTGGAGGTTACAAGTGGGGATGGAGGAAGCCATAGGTGAGTGTGTAACTGCTGCTTAAAGGCTGTTTTATTTTCCTCAGCTCTTTTGAGCCTGCAAAGACTGAAACATTCAGTGTAGAAAAAGGGAATTATTTTCCAAAATTGCAGTCATGCCTCTTAGTGGGTCTTATCTCTGGAACATGACCCTATTATGCACAGTAACTCAAAATAAGAATAAATGATGTTGGTCTCTCCTGGGACCAGTCAGAGCATGTTATGGCTTGAACTGAAGCTAGTTGGAAATCAGTCACTAAGGCATCTGTAGGAATTCTTTAAGGACTTCTTCAAAGGTGGTGAATTAAAAAGCAACATTACTTTTAACCACTTCACTCTTCTAACCTGGTTCAACTCATTATTTTGGCACCAGAGAATGCAAAGGAAAGGCTTCTTGCATTTTGCATATTCTTTCTAAATAGAGGTGCCCTGGTGCTTTGGAGAAGGCTGATTATTTTGTGTATAAATTTAAGAAGTTGTCACTTAACTGGCTGTGAGTCCCCATTTGTCTAAAGTTAATGGCAGAACTGGGGAATGAGGAAAGTGGCACCTTCCCCAAACCACCTCCTCTGTGGCCCCTTGTAGTGAAGAGCCCACACACCCTGCTCAAAGCTGCTGGTGATGTCCTCAGGTTCAGAGCTGGCATTTGCAGCAGGGGATGTGGGAGAGAAGCACCTGAAGAATCACAGAACCTGTTGAGCTGGAAGGGACCCACAGAGATCATCCAGTCCAACCCTCAGCCCTGCACAGCCCCAGCCCCAAGGGTCACCCCCTGTGCCCCAGAGCATCATCCCAACCCTCCTGGAGCTCTGGCAGCCTCGGGGCTGTGCCCACTGCCCTGGGGAGCCTGGGCAGTGCCCACCACCCTCTGGGGGAAGAAGAACCTTCTGCTGAGATCCAACCTCAGCCTGCCCTGACACAGCTCCAGCCATTCCCTGGGTGCTGTCCCTGGTCCCACCGAGCAGAGAGCAGTGCCTGCCCCTCCCAAGGAGGTTGGAACTCCAAGGAGGTCTCCTCTCAGTCTCCTCTTCTCCAGCTGAACAGCTCAAGTGCCCTCAGCTGCTCCCCACACCCTTCCCCATCTTCAGTGCCCTCCTTTGGGCTCTCTCTGACACCTTAACACCTTTCTTACATTGCAGCTCCCAAAACTGCCACAATACTCCAGGTGAGGCCACACACCAGAGCAGCCTCCGGTGTCTGCAACCCCCACACCACCCTTGAGAGGCTTCAAGAGCCACTCAGGTCAGCTCGTGGCAGAGGACAACCCTTCCCTGCCCCCTCTCTTACCTTGCTCACATGTACTACACCTTGTGCCTTTCACGGCAGCTTAGTAAAGATGCATAATAGATGAGCAGCTACTGATGGGTGTTGTTCATGCAGGGTAGGGTTACCCTGGAGCAGCAGGCAGAGCTGAGCTTAAATTGATCCCAGCCTTTGTTATATGAACCCCTCATACAGAGAGCTCAAACTGCCCCACAAAGGCTCTGTCTTTTGTTTTGGGGTGCCCCATAACCTCCCGGGCTCTGATACCTTTTCATCATCTTCATGGAGGATTTTATTTTGTTGAGAAGTGCCACTGAATCTTCCCAAGCAATGGGTTAAGATTGAAATTTAAATTCTAGGTCAACAGGGACTTGTTTGTTTAATGGCAAGTTTTGGTTCAATATTGATATATAGAGAGAAAGCAGGAAAAATAACCTGACAATGATGCTCAAACGAGGTCGCTGGGAGCAAATCTGGTCAGGCTCTGCTGCAAACTACAGATGAGCAATCATTTCAGTCTGGAGTAGTGCTAAAAGACATCTCAAGGTTACTTCTTTTTAAATTGGTGAGTTAAATCCAGCACTGGGGGAACAGGGAGGTATGAATATCCCTCTTGGAGGCAAGGATTTTGGGAACAAGATGGTTCTTTTGCCCTGGAGTTGGAAGTGCCTTCACTAAAAGGTTGTTTCATCTGCTGAGGGGTAAAAAGGTGCTGATAAAATAAAATGAGGATGAAAACCTCCCACTGAGGGGATTATTGTGAAGGGCAGGGGAAGGAAGACACACAGCACCTAACACACAGCTTTTCCTAGCCATGATCACGGTCATGAGGTATAAAATTTGAAATCTTGTCCCTCAAAAGCTACAACCCAAAAGGGAAATAAAAAAACCCAAATATTCAGCTGTGTTTCCCACCATCTCAACGTTCAGGAGACTGACACAGGATTCTGGAACACCTGGAGCTGGCAATTCTAACAAAGCTGCTCTCACTGTCAGGATTCCGTGTTGGGTTCATTGGAGCAGGGAGAGGAACCGAGTGATTCTCCACCCCAAGGGCACACCCTGCCCACCGGGCTGGACCGTGTGCCGTGGGCTCACCTTCCACCTGAGTGTGTCCCAGAACAGCCAGGCAGGAGATGCTGCAGCAGGAGGGACCGAGGGGGGTCTCCCACCTTCTCATGTGGTGATGGAGAAACTCTCCTTCAGACTGGAGCTCAAATCCCTGAACTTCTGGGCAAGCGAGCATTCATTCCTGATGGAATGCTGGGGAAAAGGCTGGAGCAGCAATAATGCAAGCCTGCAACTACCAAGGCATGAAAAGGTTGCATTAGAAGCCTCATGCTAAGGCACTAAAAACTGTGTCAGCGCCAAAAGTTGTTGGTATCAGGTCAAATTTGGTGGGTTTTCACTTCAGGGAGGGGGCGGGAAGCAAACAGACAAACAAAATTACTGCAGGCTAATCACAGTCATTAAAAAATATCACTTCCTCTCTCCAGATGGAAAATACTGGTACAGCCCAAATTCAGTGTCTGTTCCATTTGAAAGGCCAAATAATGAAAAACAAAGGTAAAAAAGGGTGTCTGGTGTCCTGAAGATTTACTGTCATCCTCAAGAGGGTCTGGGACAGGAAAAATATACTGTCCCTGTAGTCTGCCAAACTTTCCCACCTGCACCTCCTTCATGCTTCCTGCAACATCTTGTGGAAACAGTAGGAGGAATGGCACAGGGGGAAGAATGGGGCAACAGGAAGCAGAAAAACTCCTTTCCAGGTCTAGGCATTCCTTCATCCCTAGATGTGTTTTCTAAAGCCTCAAATCAATGAACTGAGCGTGTCACCCATCAACAGCAGTGGAAGCATCCTGCTTGTTGTATAAAGCCCACATTAGCTCCTGTCTTGAGAATGAAGTTAAATCAAAATCAAGTCCCTTCATCTCAATAGGAATCTCAACTTCAGTTTCTGAACCTGGTCTGTAGAACAACAGGAACCGAGCAGAAACCCAAACCCCAACTACTTCTCAGCCCACACCTTTCCCTGAAGGATTCCTGTTCTCTGAGCTTCTGAGAGAGGGAAGGGGGTCCCTGGGTGCAGGGGTGGGAAGGCATCTGTGCTCAGCATTCATCCCTGGGCACGCATTTGACTTTTTAGGGTTTAACATGAGTATGACTCGAAGGAGAAGTCCTGCCAACCCCGACCAAGGGGTTTGATCCCTTCCCTGCCAGATTCTGCCCCAGATCCTTCCTGCTGATGCCACAAAGAAAAGAAATGAAGGTGGACAGCACAGGTGACATCTGAAATCAGATGTCACTGAAATCACCCAGTTTAACACACCTCCCTATTATTTTTTTTTGAGCTCTGGAGAACCAACAGCCCAGATCCAGAGTTCTAAAACGTTTTCACCCCTGTGCAGCACATCAAGCTACAATCCCCTGGTCCCTTCTCTGAAATACATAAACCACATGTTCACCCTCAGCACAAAGGTGGCTGTAATGCACAGCACACACGTCCAGGCACACAAAGCAGCTCACTGTTTCTGTGCACTATCTGAGGGGAGGTGTGCATGTGCCAAACACATCAATCCTCCCAGAAGCCAGTGTGAGCAGGAACCTCGGTGACACAGGCACTTAACTCTTTAGTGCACCCCACTGCCAAGTGTCTGTAGGACCAAAGGGTCCTACATGTGCTCTGGTCTCCGTTTGTTCCACATCCCTTTGGCACCCCTTGTTGCAGGTGCACTGCTCAGGGCCTCATGCCCCTACAGGATGGGCAGAGTCCTCTTTATTTGAGTATTAAAGCTTGTATCTTTAATTCATCACCTAGTTGCCCCCAGCCAGGCAGGTGCCAACATTCCCACCTGCAGTCCCACAACCACCAGCTGATGCTCAGCCCTGTGCTGCTTTCTCAACGAGTCTCCAGCCCAGACAGAGCACACCAAAGGGTGTCAGGTCATTCTGCACCTGAGAACCAGGGTCTGACCTGATCCAGGCCTGTGCAGCCCAGAAGACCCTGCCTTGTAGCAACCTGGTCTAGCAGAAGGTGTCCCTGCCCATGGCAGGGGCTGCAGTGAGAGGGTTTTAAGGTCCCTTCCAACTCAGCCATTCTATGATTGTATGAATTGCCATCTTTGGGCTATTTTAAGTGCTGCCCATCCCATAATATGCTGCACAGTGAAAATGACTGATGGCAGCTGATTGTGTCAAGCTGTGCAGGGCTGGAGGCAGGAGAGGGGCCTCAGCTGCATTCCTTCCTGCCCCTCTGCAACGTGGACTATCCCGTTTTCATCCCTCTTAATTAAAGTGGGTAGCACACTTCCAAGGGGAAGCAAGAGGTTGTGCTCAGCAAACAGTGCTCCACTCAATTAAAAGAAAATGCTCCGAGAAACATGGAGCAGGGGAGTCAAGTGGTTTCATTTGTCCTCTGCTGCCTTTTATCCAGGCTTGATTCTGCTTCCACAAGAGCAGTCCCACCACTGCTGCTCCTCTTTCTCCCTTACACCCACCCACTGCAGGGATCCAGCCCTGCCCAGAGCAAACACCTTGATGCAGTAAACCATTCAGCTGGTTAATGCTTCCTAAAATCGTCCCAGCAAGGCAGGAGCCTGAAGCAAACAAGTCTGACAGGACAGGTAGCTGACCATAATTTAATGAGGCTTCTGTGCACAAAGAAGGAATTATGGAATATGCAAAGTTTAATGGTAAAAGCATTCCTCTTCATGAGTCACTTCTGAAGTGAGAGCCGTGTGCTGCTTTCCCTCTTACCTGCAGGTGCTTAATAACAACTTTGGGTTATCAGATAAGAAAGAATTTTAAGCTTTAGCTGCTCTTTCCCAGTGCTGCAATTCTCTGAAAGGTTTGCTTTGCAAGTGCTTCCTCAGTCAGGTATCAGGATCATCTTTCATTTAAACAAAATAATAGGTTTCTAGCCAGATTGAACAAAAAAAGCCAAGCAGAACAGGCTCAGAAGACAAGAGGCAAATGGAAATCTTGTGTTATCTGTTTCCCCCCAAAAATAACATGAGTTTTAAATTTTTTTTCTTCCCCAGTTCACAGTTCTCAGTCACTTGAATAGGCAACAACTGCCCTGTTATTTACTTCATTTATTTACTTTCTGTCCTCACTAAAAGGAGAAAAATCTCAGCTGGCTGGTTTCATGTGTCCTTTATAGGCAAATGTTGAAGTGCCACTTGGCTCTGTCACTGACCCAATTCCAGAAGGACAAACTCCACCAATCTCCTGCAGAAACCAGTGGCCAAGCACTGGTGGGACTGGTGGACAGCAGGAGCTCACTCCACCCAGGTTTCTCCACAGTTTTTGGGTCCTGTCCCATCCAGCCACACTGGGGACCTGGTGGAACTGCTGGGGCAGCAAAGGGGCTGCCCACACCCACCCTCTCCCCTCACCACCTCCATCCCACCCCACCCCAGGGAGGAGGGATCCCCTCTTGGTGTAAACCTGGAAGGGATCTGCCATGAACTGAGGGTCTGGCCAGAACTAAACCTGGCACCCAGTTCCCTCCTCTGGCCTGTGTAATTTATTGTGCCTCTCATCGTGCTCAGGATGATTTAGTTGTCCTTTAAAGCACATTTGCTACGTGCCAGGTGCTGGGCACAAAGAAAACAAACCAGAAAGTAACAGAGAATTGAAAACTCCTTAAATCTCAAGTTTGGAGTCTGAGAGGAGGTTCTGGGATGTCTTTTTACATCTGCATCAGAAGGGGACACATCCCCAACTCCCTGTCCAGGGCACAGAGGGTGGAAAGGCTTTGGTAAAGCTGTTTGTTATTGTGGGAGGTGGCAGAGAACACAAAGGTTGGGAGCATCCAGCAGCCTTGCCAAAACTCCCCATCACAGCCCTTTCCTTGGACACAAGATCACTGAAGCACCAACTGGACACCAAAAAAAAGCATTAAAAATGGGAAGGATGTGGCAAGTGAACACAGAGCATCCCAAAGTAGAGAGCAGATACAAAGTCCATTGAGTGTGGCTCCACTGCCCACAACAGGCTGCTCAATCGCAGATGTCAAGTGTGTTTGTGTTCTGGGAACATTTCCAGCTACTTCCTGGGGGCTTGGGAAGATCTCAGTGATTTGACTGAGAGAAAATGTTGTTGCCTGGTTAGAGATGAGAGTTTTCATATTTACACCTGTAGTTTCCACCTTCCATAAACTGCCCTGTGCTGCCAGAGGACAGCATTCAAAATTCTTCTCCACCACATCCTTCATTTTACACCCTCTTCTCTGCACTCAAAGGAAAGCATTTTTCCTTTTAAAAAATGGTATTATAATTGACTGAAACTAATAGCAAACCCACATTAAATTAATCGGGTTGTTTGGCAACAAAATCAGGAAAAAAATGGAACATCAAAACACGTTTTCCTTGATATTTTTAAGGAAAAACTTTCTGACATTTCATTTGGAAACAAAGCTCTGTTTCAAAAGATACTCATGTTTAATAATTAAAAATGGGGCAAGAAAAAAAATCAAGCACAGCATGCTGAGACAAATAAAATGTTTCCCTGACCCAAAAAAACAAACCCTTAAAAACATATATTTACAGTTTTCTTCAGGGAAACAAGTTTTAAGATAAACCCAGAATGACCCTCATCTTGGGAAGAGGGTTATCCCATGAAATAAAAAGTCAGCAGTCTGCACAGTCCCCGTCTCCAGCACGTGCTTCGTAGAGGAGTCAGTTCTGCCAGTGAAGTCTTGATAAGATGTAAACGGGTAGAAAGCAACTAAAGGAGGCAGAGATGGACCCAGCTGACACAAACCCACAGGAGAAGCCAAGCAGAACCTCATCAAGCACCAGGTGGAGGAAGGAGAGGTGGTGTCAGGGCCCAAATCAAATTGTTCACAGGAGGAAGAGAAGACTTTCAGTGCCAACACTCATCAGCCCCAAAATGCCTTCTTTTTTTTTTTTT